>PVIR01010197.1:0-50585 GCA_004026965.1 Petromus typicus
AATAGATTTTTATATTATTAATGTTGAAATAATAGCATTTTGATACAATGGGTTAAATAAAAGTTACTATGGAAGCTCATTTCACCTCTTCTACTTTATGAGGCTACTAGCATATGTAATAGATATGTTGTAGATATTTGGATAGATAATATATGGATTACATTATATTTCTATTAGGTAACTCTGTGCTAAGGTCTGCATACTGTCCTTTGGTGACTTACTTTCTTGGTGATAATTTTACTAAAGTCCAGGAAGGCTTTAGTATACAAAGGAACCAGGGCTGGGCCCTGAATACTCTGTACAAATTCCCTGTGTTTCTTCTGTAATTCCTGCAGTTTCTCTCCCATGTCATTTAAATGTAGACACTGTCAGAAAATGTTTGGTTCTACAGCTTGCTTGAGGACTAATAATGATAATTATACTAATTTACAACCTAATCTCCAACTCTACAATTTTAAGCCAGTCTATGAGACTGAATCACAAACATTTGGCATCCTTTACAGTAAAGCTCTCAATTAATATATCAGACTGCCTGATTCCTCTCTAGTAATTTACCTTCCCACAGAAGGAGAATATGCAAGTAATGAAGTTAAGTGGTACACAGTAGAATATCTTCAAAAAACTCATGGACAGTAATGAGTCGCATTCTAGAAGTTTCCAAAAGGTTCCACGGAAGACTATACTTTGGGTTTAATTTGTAGGTCATCGTTGACTATCTTTTTTTTTTTAGGTTTTTTTGAGACAGGGTCTCGCTTTGTGGTTCAGGCTGGCCCTGAGCTCAGCCTCCAACTCACGTCACAGCAATCCTCCTGCCTCTGCCTCCTGAGTGCTGGGATTACAGGCGTGAGCTGGGTGTTGCTGCTCCCGAGTTGCTGCTGGGTGTGGGTCTCCACGCCCAGTATTGTTATGTGGTTACCGGGGAATCGAACCCAGGCCCTTGCCCTTGCAAGACAGGCGCCGGAACCACTGAGCTAACTCCCCGGCCCCCAGTCGTTGACTATCTTTTAATGAAGGTTCCTGGCTCATGTTTTAGCTCCACACACAGGAGCAATGAAGTTAGAAATTCTCCTTAATCAAGGCTTCCTCACAGTGAATGACCAGGAGCACAGACAGCCATATGGTTTATCCATGTCTGTTTCCAAGGACTGACCTTCTTGTCCACAGTCTGGTTTTATGTAGAGTCAGCCTGTTATAATCCACGCTATTATGCAGAGTTCCCAAGCCAAATTTCCCAATAGGCTTCAGTGGAACTTTAGGGAGACCAGGAAGAAGGAACAGAGGTTCTTTTGCTGAGGACGGGTGACATAAGGCTCACATGGGTGGTTTGAGTAGAAAGTCATGCCAACACAAAGACAGTTGGTTGACAACATCCTAGCATAGAACCTGTCATCTATTTGTGATTTAAGCATGATGCTATGCTTCTTTCTTTCTTTTATAAGTCTACCATATAATCTTTATTGAGAAGAAAAGAGAGGAGAACTACATGTGTACTCTATATAAAACACAGATGTGGTGAGCGAAGTCACTGTTCAACATCAGGGGGAGAAAACTAAGAAAGTGAATCTTCATAGCAACGTTTCTCTGGTTTCTAAACCAGAAATGGATACACACTGGCTGAGTGAGACATTGGAGAAAATCAGTAATATTGCAAGGCCTGCATTGTCAAAACCATGCTGAGAAAATGAATAGCAACTTCTTACAATGTGATGCTCTGAAGAAAAAAATTTATATACAGTCTCCTATATCTACAAAGTCCACATTTATGACTTCAACCAACATTACAGAGGGGACAATTTGTGTCTGTGTTGAATAAGCACAGACCCTTTCTTGTCATGTATACCAAAGCAATACACTACCCCAGCTATTTATGGGGTGTTTAGCATTATGAATAATGTAGAGATAAGTTAAAGTATGCAGGAGGGTGAGTGCAGGTTCTATGCAAATAAATTATACGAAACACCTGAGCTATGAGGATTCTGGCTACTGGAGGTG
Organism: Petromus typicus; assembly: GCA_004026965.1. Taxonomy (NCBI): domain Eukaryota; kingdom Metazoa; phylum Chordata; class Mammalia; order Rodentia; family Petromuridae; genus Petromus; species Petromus typicus. The sequence goes on from PVIR01010197.1 coordinate 1,993, forward strand.
TTCTTGGAATCTCACATACAGAGTCGGTAAGTGTTTACTTCTATTGCCAGAAGTCATATTCATTAAAACAGCATCCTAACCTTTGCATAAGAGCGTGATAACTTTTCATGAGGAGGGTGTCAAGAGAATAGATGCTCTGGTGTCTTACAATGAGCCATTCTGAAAACTGAGACGCTATGGTAGCAAAATGAGCAGAGACGAGGCAATGAGCAGAGCCCTCCCGTTGGACGGCATTCTTACATCACCCACTTGAAAATTAAATCGCAAAGAGTTCTGACAGGCCTGCTATTTTTTTTCAGTGCCAAGAGCTACACAATAGACCTCTTTTTTTTTTTTTTCTTTGAGCAAAGCTCTTAAAATGCTTGGAAATTCAGATGGACTGAGTCAACACTGTACAAATACTGCACACCCGTTCCTGCTCGTGCCCCACTCTCTCTCTTGGAAACAATATATTTTCTGTGTTTGGCAAAAGGAAAGAAATATTTTGAGTAGATCTGTGACTTGCACAGTCTGTAAGGGGGAGCTGAGCTGAGGCTTTACAGTCTCTGAGCTGAGGCGGCGGCTCCCCTTTCAGAAGAAGGTGGATCTCCTTTCTGCTCAAGGTGGCCCCACTGCTATTCTCAGCCCACAGCCTAATAAGTCCCATATGCCTCCTAAGTGTACAGCATGCTGCACAGAGCACGTGCTTTTACACAGAAGGAGCACACACACGTGAGTGTGACAGGGCGGCCTACACGTGTGTGCAGAGGCCCGTGGGACACACATAAAGGGGCAGGAAGAAGGAATGCCGGAGAAGGGAGGAGACACCAAGGGGAAGAAAATCTTGGCACAGCAGCCTGACTTCCCCTCCTCCCCACGCCCTCCTCTGCACTGAGACTGGAACCCAGGGCCTATACTCTCAGCTACCTCTGCAGCCCTTTTACATTTCTGATTTGATACAGGGTCTTGCTAAGTATGCTAAGTTTCCCAGGCTAAGCTTGAAGTTGAGATCCTTCTGCTTCAGCCTCTCAGAGTGCTCGGATTATAAGAGGCCACAGCCCCCAACTTCCCTGCCTCTTAAATAAAACTGCAATAAAATTGCCCTGTCTCGTGTCACTGTTTTAGTGAGATTTCAAAATAATTGAAATATGTCACAAATACATCCTGACCGATGCATCTTGGACCCCTTCAAGCCCGAGCCCGAACACATCCTGCAGAGCAGTGTTAAGGTTTGGCATTAGTGATGCACAGTCCAGCTTGAGTAAGGAGGACCGAGGGGCAAAGACACAGGCAAGTTCCTTGGAGGAAAGAAGGGAGGAAAAGCAGGAATAATGGGGGTGCTAATTTTAAGCTCATTCTGGGCCACACAGGCTGTTTCTCCAAATTAAAAAAAAAAAATTAAAAGGACCATAGATATAGTAAGAAGACCCCCTGGGTTTAAGCCCCAACACACACACACACACACACACACACACACACACACACACACACACACACACACACCCCTGAATAAAAACTTCCCTGGGCTCGAGAACCCGAAGCAGGTCCACAGAAGCTCGATTTCACTTTCTGCCTTTAGGGAACTAAAAAAGACCCCTTGGGCTGCAGAGGGAAAGGGGGCCTGAGGACAAGCGCCACAGAGTGGTACCACAGGTCCCCGACTCAACTCTGCCTTTAAAACAGAGTTCACTGTCTCCGGGCTGCAAATGCAAGGACAACTCTTCTGGTCTAGCCCAGGTTCCTCCACCTTAGCCCAGGGACCGCCACGCCCACTTCAGCTGTCCTGGGCCCTCTAGATTCTGGCACCACCACCGCCCCAAGCTGTGACAAATAAAACCGCCTCCAGACATTGCTAAGTATTCCTGAGGAAGCCTGGCTTTGACTGAACATTCAGAGAAGCTAAATTTTCATTGAGTAGCTGGTCAAACACTGTAGAAACCACACAGCAACTACAGTGAATGTCGTCAGACTCAAATATTCTTCCTTGATTGAATAGCCAGAGAGAAACACAGACACCCATGATGAAGGGAGACCTTTTGCCTCATACTGCTGTGTGTGGCTTTAAAAATAATCCCAGGGTCCTCAACTTAAAAGTGGGGGGAAATGGGAAATCAGAAGAAAAGGATCTTTGATTTTGAACGAGACAGTAGAGGCAAGAACACAAGATCTTCTCAGCTCACAGATCGGTAATTCCACACAGCGGCACCCACAGCTTTAGGGTCGGGAGACCCCATCTCTGTTGAGGGAGGCGGAACCCAAGACTCTGCACCCAGGCTGATCTGTCCCTGAAATATTTCACTATTTGCTCTGGAAGTAATGTTTAGTCTCGGAAAATTGAAAAGGGTGTTTAAAAATGAATGTCCCTTCACTTTACAAGCAAAGAGACAGAAGCACGTGAACCCAAATGTGGGTTCAGTGTACCTTTTTTAAAATGGAAAAGGATTCTAAAACTGCGGGCATCCCTTAAAACAGATCTCTCCAAAGCTGTACAAATCGGCTACCCAGATAAGATCTCACGTTCTCATTTCCACCTGTCTCCTTTCCAACAGGCAGTAAGAAAAAAGAGCTCAATGACCTGAGTCCCATGCTCAGCACTGGACGATGATTTATGATTTCTAAGCCTGAGAATTTCCGAAGCGCCCAACATGAAAAGAGTGAAAAATCTTCTAAGTCAAGAGAAAGAAAAGGAGATGTCTTGGTAGCAGAGTGTGGGCTTCTGAGACTCTGAAACACGACTCTGAAAGCTGTCACGAGCACATATCGCGTGGGCCCTGGCAGACAAAAAGGGTTATTTTATCCAGATTATCCCCCACATTGCAGGGGAAAAGGGGCTCATTTGTAATCATCAAAGGAATGCTGACAGACTTGAAATGGGATTACACTCTATTATACTCATCCGAATTAAAGATTTGTTTTGAAGATCATTCTTAGATTTCTTCCTCGCTGCTCCTCCAACCCCAAATGAGGCATTTGTATTCATGTGGCATCTGAGGCAGGCGTGAAATCAGACTGTTCGCAAACATACATTTCAGACTCAGTAGCCTGAGTTCTGAGTTTGACTGTTGCCTCGTTTTCCCTACATGAAAGCCTACATTTGGCTCTCGGGTCGAAACGAGCCATGAGCATCAGTTCACCCTCCAACTTGCTAAGGCAGGGAGCTTCATTGTCAGAAGTTTGAGGAAGCACATGGTACAGGGGTGGGAAAGAACATGAATGACAAATGTGTACATGGGAATGTAAAATCTGTGCACAGGTAGAGTTGGCTGGCAGCTGTGTGGGGGCACGACTCACCCCCACAGTTCAAGACCTGTGCTTTGCTTACTACTGCAGAGTCTGCGACGTGCCAATGTACTGTTTACTAAATAATCACTGCTTTGTTATAATCTGTGTGTTCACGAACCCACCAAAAGCAGACTCTCCCACGACAGAAATGACTCGCTGGAGAAACCCTGTTTCAAATGCACAACAGTAGCTGGTACCTAAGACATTTTAGAAGTCTCCTGTTTTTTAATTAGGGAGCCTCCCTGGAACTGAGGTTCCCCTGGGGAAGAGGCCAGGATACATCAGTCCATGGAAAAGCTCAATGGCTCAAAAAAGTATACTGTGATTTTAGCTGCCAAAACCCACAAAATATGCAAGAGACTATGTCTCTCAGGTGGGACATATGGGAAAACAAAACAAAGAATATGGGAAAGTGGATTAAAAGCTGTACCTTTTCTTTGCTCATCATTTCTTTTCTATCTCTTGAATTCTTGGTAGACTTAGTGTCCTTCAGTGAGCACATCCTTTAGTAGCTTTTTCAGTAAAATTTACCAGTGGTAAATTTATGTTTACACTCACTCTTGGAAATCATTTAGCTATGTGTGTAATTCTAGGCTGACAAGTTGTTTGGACTTTTCCACCCACAAAACCTGGAAGTACTATTGCCCTGACTTCTGGCTCCCATTGTTAGGAAGACTTTCGAAAGAATTTTATTTTCTCAAAGTGCTTTTAAGATTCTCATTTTTGTCTGTAGAATTTCCATCTACAAATTACCTTTCTTGGGCTGCTGGAATAAGAATCTTTCATCAATTCTTTTTTTTTTTTTTTTTTTTGAGACAAAGGTCTCACTTTTGTAGTTCAGACCAGCCCTGAGCTCAGCTTGGAACTCACAGCAATCCTCCTGCTTCTGCCTCCCAAGTGCTGGGGTTACAGGCGTGAGCCAGCTCACCTGGCACGTTAGTATGTGGTTCTGATTGCTGGTGGGTGTGAGTCTCCACATGCAGCATTGTTACAGGCGGATCGAACCTTGGCCCTTGCACTTGCAAGGTAGGTGCCAGAACCACTGAGCTAAAGCCCCGTCCCTTTCAGCAATTCTTGAACATTACAGGATACCCACCTTGTGTATTTCCTTTCCCTCCTCTGTCTTTCTGAAATGTTCACTGCTGTATGCAGAACTGTCATTCCATTCTCTATATCCATTCCTCTATATTCCATTCCTTTATCTCTTCTGCTTCCTCCTTGATGATTTCCCTAGTTTTATTTTCCAGCTTATTGTATCTCAATTCAGCTATATCTAGCCACTCTTTAATTATCTATCAAGCATTAAATTTCAATCAATAGATTTCCCACATTGGTAGATATAGTTGAGGATATTTTTCAAATATATTTCTCTCCTTAATAGCCTTTTGTTCTTTTCTCATGTTGGAGACTCTCTTATTTCACAAGACTCTACTGTTGCTTTTGCTGACCATTACTTTCACATACAGTGAAATTTTGAATTCTGTGTTCATAATCTGCAGGATTTAGTCCCGATAGTCTAAAGGGATCTATGTGGATGGGGATCTCATACATGGAGGCAGCATCTTTGTGTTTATTTTGTGGAACATCTTATTAGTTTCTCAGCTTGAGTTTCCCAGGAAAGGGAAGATGGTGACACATTCCTCAGACGTATTTTCCCCTTGAATCCTCAGCCCACGGTGAGACAAGTTTCCTTGTCATCTTTATTCATAAAGGATGATTTCTCACCTAACTTTCGCTGAAGGTGTAACCCTACAAGATCATGGCCTGCTTGCAGACACCTTGACTTCAACTCCTCCCTTGTCTCATTACCCTCAGGCACCTGATCCATGGGGTCAGCACTAGCTAACTTCTGAAGTTCTCTGCTTTCTCTTCTTTGTTGCTCCCTGGATGTCAATCATATTTAAACGTTCACATTATTCATATTTAATCATTTACATATGCTTTTAAGGATGTCTGTTGTATTTTATGTCATAGTTTGTGTATTGTGTGGGGAAATAATTTCACAATAATTACAACTCCTTGCCTATAAATTCTTTGGGTCTGGATAGTGTTATCTTTGACAGACATGCAATAAGTAGTATCTGTAAGTTCCAGGAAAGGTTTGGCTCTGGTAGATGAATTAAAAACATTATACTCTAAAGCAATGTTTTAATTCAAACATTGCTTTAGATTACCTATAACTTATTTATTCTCTCTTTATTACTAGAAAATCCTCAAAAGTTAGTCTTAGTTTCTTCAGAATTTTATAATAGAAGTGAAAATAAAATGATTTAATGTGCATGAAGTTCTTTAAACAGTGATTGGCATACAGTGATTTATGTGCTAGATAAAATAAAGGTATTCTTAACTCATCAATGTCCCCTAGTGTAGGGGACAGTTTTAACTGCAGGTAATGAACACACAGGGATGAAGGAAGGCCTAGCGGAACAGAAGGGGTTCGAGTCACATTGCCAGCCACCTTCCCAATCTAAGATCTCCGTTCAGAATTTATATTTTGGTGACTAGGATTTAAGCTCCTCAGATAAGCTATTTCCTTACAGAAAGATGCAAGTGTACCAACCTCATGGAAGGAGACACAGGAAATCATAAAACTTGGGAGTGCCCTTGCCCTGCCTTCTCATCTATTGCTTAGCTGGAATACTGAGTGTGGGGACTTTTGAAACTCGACAGATATTTTCAGAGATGCTGACAGGCATTGACCTCCATAGTTTAAAAAGCACAACCCTATCCGTGAAAATAATGTGGAAGTACATCTCGCATGGAGACTTATAAATTATGTATAGTCCTATCATCAATTTAAATGTTGCTTATAAATAAAACTTAACCTTTTAAAAGCTGAGACAACAAACATAGTTTGTCCTTAATCTGCTTGGATTCCATATTCATGGATTCAACCAAGTGAAGATCAAAATTTTAATTAATCTTTTCTGATCATGTGCAAATTTTTTCTTCTCATCATTCCCTGAGCAATGCATTATAATAACAATGTACATGGTGCTATGGTTTCCAGGCAGAATGTCCACCAAAAGTCTCAGGTGTTCAGAGGTGGGGCTTTGGGAAGGTGACTGGATGATGGGCACTACAACTGACCTGCTGTTAGCAGATTCCACCTGGCTGGAGGTGGACCACTAGGGAAGGATATATTCTTGTCCCTGCTCCTCTGCTTCCTGAGCACCATGATGTGAGCCGTTTTCCTCCACCAGACACTGCCACCACGTCCTTCCTACAGGTCAGTTTCATCTAATAACCCAAGCTGCAGGTCACTCTGTAAGCCGTCTGGAGAAGTTTCCCAGTCTGTGATGCTTTTTTTCTGGTCTTGCTCCTAGACACCTCCCAAGGCCACGTCCTTTGTCTTGGGCCCAGCCCGAGGCTAGAGGCTTCTTCTACTCTGTACTTTGCTGGGTGGCCCTGGACAGTTACCTGACCCCTCTGAGCCGATTCTCATCAGGAAATGAGACCAAATACTTGCCTCACAGGGTTGCTATGAGGGTGAAACACGGAGCTCAATTAATTTTTACTCCTTTTGTTCTGTTTCTTCCCTGAAACTGCTGCTAGTCTGCCCTTTCCCATACAGCACCTGGGAAACCAAAGCCATCAATAACAGGACCACTTGCGAGCAAAGACACCTCTTCCCAGCCCCAGAAAGAACTGGCAGAGCATTTCTCAGATGCGGGCACTTTCCATGGAAACGGACAAGTGGTTTCAGGCGCTCACTCTTCCTCTGCCTTTCCTCTGTGACAGCTGGAAACTTCTCAGACATCTGGCCTGCTTTTCTTTAGTTACAGGCTGATTTTTCATTCTATAAAATGTTTTACTCCTGAGTAGAAGAATGGAGTGGCTAAGGTATAATAAGACACAGAAGTGTGTGTGTGTGTGTGTGTGTGTGTGTGTGTGTGTGTGTGTACACGTGCGTAACTGTATAAGTACTGGAAGATGATGACAAGCTGGAAAATACAGTCCTGGTTTCCTTGGTGCTCAACCTTAGGCTAAGGGGTATAGGGCCCCCCAGCCAGGGGGGGCGGTTATTAGATGAAACTGCACTTGGGAGTGCCCTTGCCCTGCCTTCTCATCTATTGCTTAACTGGAATACTGAGTGTGGGGACTTTTGAAACTCGACAGATATTTTCAGAGATGCTGACAGGCATTGACCAATATCCCTGGATGCACAGGAAGCAGGCAGCCCTCCCCTCAGGACCCCGGGGCAGTGGCCCTCAACTTCAGCTGCACATTAGAATTGCCTAGAGAACTTCAGTCTGACTCTTCCTGAGTCAGGCAGATCAGAAGCCTTGGGGTACAACTGAACACACATTTTTTTAGTCTCCTGAGGTCACTCTGTCTGCTTCCAGGTCACACACTATTTGAGAGCAGACTAGGAAATGGACAGCTGTGGTCCTACAGTCAACAACCAGCCCCAACCTGGAACTCCCGAGTTCCACTGAATTACCATCTTTCTACATCCTGAAGTTCCTGGCTAGTGAAATAAGGAGCCACCAGTCATGTTTACTTGTTGTGATGTAAATGATGCCTATTATACGCCAAACTGCATCCCACCCAAATCCATATGCTTAAATCCTAAACTCCAGGGCCTCTGGAGATACAGTCTTTAAATAGATGCTGAAGGTAAAATTAGGTCAGTACGATCCAATACGCCTGGTGCTCTCATAAGAGAAGATTAAGACATAGACACACACACTCACACAGAGGACCATGTGAGGACATAGCGAAAAAACGACCAGCACTAACCAAGGAAAGAGGCCCCGGAAGTAAGGCTGCCAAGATTTTGATCTTGGGTTTCCTGACTCCACAACTACTGTTTAAACTACCCAATCCATAGCACTCTGCTATGGCTGCCTGAGAAAATGAGTCCAGTCTGGCACCATACACCACTTATTGCTTGCTTGGGCTGCCACTGACAGTGCGGGGCTGGGGGCCACTTTCATCAGACAGTGACCTTTCTTTGGGGTTTGGGAGTGAGGAATGGTGGACAACTTACTTGGACTTTAGACTTACTGGGATTTACTGACTTGGATTTGAGGATGTCTGCCCTGCCCTGCAGGATCAACTACCGGGATTACTGCAGACACCTGCCCCACCCTGTGGGACTTTAAACTACAAGGATTACTGCACTAGGATTATTGGCCTTAAAACTTACTGAGATTTAAAGATGTCTGCCCTGCCCTATGTAATCTTCAACTACAGAGATTACTGTGGGACCGCCCTGTTTTACGGATGCTAGGTGTATGGGTTGAGGGCTTGGTACCAAATAAGGGTGCAGGTGAGCCCAGGTTATGGCCTCTTCTGCTCCTGCTTCTGCTGCTGCAGTTTTTGGCCTTTAGCTGCCGCTGCTCAGAGTAGCAAGAGTCGAGCCCGGGCTCAGCCTTTTTCTCAAGGTTCTGGCTTTGTTGTTTGTTGGTTATTAATCCTTTAACTGTGAGACTATCGGGGGATTGGAGTTTGCCACGAGGGTTCTGGCTGCGTCCTCTTCCCCAGACTCCCACATCTGGGGACAAAGAAAGTCTTACAAGGGTCTCCATTTTCCTTGTCCCCCACCTCCACACCCTCCTGCTTCTCACACTCTCCACCCTAAAAAAAATCCAACCCAGATGAAACCAAACCCGTAAACTTATGGTCAAAGATGAAAGAGTTCTCCTGGAATTCAAGCGAGAACCAGAACAACTATGACCCTTTCCTTTTCTCTCTCCATCTTCAGTTCTACTTTGAACTTCTCTTTTTGTTTGTTTGGAGGTTTTTTGCTTTGTTTTTGGTATTGCGGTTCTAGGTTCGAACACAGGACTTTGTGCTTACGAAGCAGGCCTGGAGCCACTGAACTACATCCCCGGCCCTCTACTTTGAACTTCTTTGAGAAAAAGAGAAAACAAAGAAAGGAAGGAAATGAAGGAAGAGAAGACCAGGCTTTCTACAGCAGGGACCCCAAATGGCAAACCTCAGCTCTCAGCCCCACACTCCAGCTCCCTGCCTCAGGGGGTTTTTTTTGTGGTTGTTTGTTTGTTTGTTTGAGACAGGGTCTCGCTTTGTGGTTCAGGCTGGCCCTGAGCTCAGCCTCCACCTCTCATCACAGCAATCCTCCTGCCTCTGCCTCCCGAGTGCTGGGATGACAGGTGTGAGCCACCACACCCGGCACTGTGGTATGTGGTACTGGTTGCTGCTGGGGTGAGTCTCCATGCCCAGTATTGTATGTGGTTACCGGGGATCGAACCTGGGTCCTTGCTCTTGCAAGGCAGGTGTTGGAACCACTGAGCTAATCTCAGCCTCTGCCTCAGTTTTTGAACAGTGAGGATTGGACTGCCATTTGCTTTTTTTAAAAAACAACAAACAGGGTCGGGGATTTAGCTTAGTGGTTCCGGCGCCTGTTTTGCAAGCGCAAGGACCTGGCTTGCTCCCTGGTAACCACATACAATACTGGTCACGCCCAGCAGCAATCAGGACCACACACCACAGTGCCTGGTGTGGTGGCTCACGTCTGTCATCCCAGCACTCGGGAGGCAGAGGCAGGAGGATTGCTGTGATGTGAGTTTGAGGCTGAGCTCAGGACCAGCCTGAACCACAAAAGCGAGACCCTGTCTCAAAAAAAACAAAAAACCACAAACACACACAAAAACCAAGACAAGTCAATGATCGATCAGTTTGGACACTTCAGGCCAACGCATCAATTTGGGAATGCAGTCAAAAGAACAGAAAACTGCTCCACAAAGGGAAAACGGAGGGAAGCCAATGGCCTTAAGGACCAGAGACACTAATTTTGCACGCAGCTTTCTTGCCTTCCCTGGGATCTGTTTAAAGTGGTGATGATGGCCTTCCAGGGCCACTGGCAGCATCTCCCGTCTTCAGGGTAGAGAGAGAAGGGTGTGTGGGGGGAGCCTCACTCCAGAGGGCTTGGAGGTGATCAGCACAAGTCACAGGTTTGGAGGGGGAGGAGGGCTGAGATGCATCCTCTGGGTTAAGAGATGTGACGCTGGAATCCCCAGGGCAAAAAAATCAATGACCCAAGAAAACAACACCAGCTGACAGGCTCAGACCAACGCTCCAGGAAGAGTTGCAAAAAAGAGAAAAGCTGAGTAACTTTGCAAAGTGCTCAGCTCATCTCCCAGGCAGCCCTTGCTGGTACGGACTATGGTTGGCACCCCTGACATTCTGACACTTTTTTTTGACATGGATACAACACCCTGCTTTCTCTTTCGCAGGGCAAAGGGGTCCCAACTTCCCTTCATTCCGCACTGGTTTCTGATGTTTCCCTTATTTAGAAAACAAGCAAGTGCCTGTATTGTCAGACTTGCTCTATGGCCCTGAGCTATTGTTGTAAGGCGCTGCGGGGGAGGGTCTGCTGTCTCGGTGCAGGCCTCTGTTCCATTTCTATGCACTCCTGCCAAGTTCATAAAAAGGAACAGGACTGCCTGTCCCCGGGAAAGTAAGCGGCAAGCTGTGAGCCCAGGGGGAATTATACGATCAGGATCCTTTGCTTCAAACAACACATCCAACTGGACACTAAGACTGACGGTTTTGGAGCTTAGGAATTTCTCTCCACACTGTTTCATCACATGGCTGGGGGTGGCTAATGGGCCCTGAGGTTTTCAGACAAATGAACCAGACTTAGAGCTCTTCACTTTCTGTCTTCCTGAGTCTTTTCTAATACATTCCCAACCCCACATTATACAGAATCTGGGTTTTGACTTGAGCGTGACCACGGTTTGAAAGGACCTCGTGTTTTTCAATGTCCCCAAGAAAGATACGCTGCCTCAGTCCTGGAGAGCAACTCTGAGTAGGGGGAAAGTGGGGCCTGGCTGTGGATAGAACTGGCAACACCACCCCCTGCTGCTGGCTCCTGACACTTGAAAGCCTGGCACAGGGGTTACAAGCAAAGCAGGAGGAAAAGGCTTTTATCGTCTTTATGATTTAAATTAACCTGTGTCAAAGCATCCACTTCCCTCAGGGAGGAGCCTCCCTGTTGGACAGCTCAAATCCACCGTTACAGCTACCACAGGCAGTGCATACTGTGGTAATAGTTTGTTACCGATTAGATTGTTTACAGGTACTGCAAACACTTCCCTAAAGACACAGACCCTCAGTGTCTGTAATCTGTGAAAACAACCTAATATCACGCTGAAATTTGCCTGCAACAATATCTGTTCAGTGGCCCTGATGTCCCCAGATGTCAGTTTATCCTTTGTGCTTTTTGATAAACAGAGGCAGACAGAGGCAGGGCTCGGGACTGCTGGTTCTAGCTTAAGTCAGCACATACACAGCCTTTCTAGCAGCCAAGAAAGTTCTACTACAGAAAGAAAAAGAAGGGAGGAGGAGAAAAAGAAAAAGTTAGCGGCACTTTAAAAAGCTGATGCATTTCCCCAGCACATTCAGCACCGAGTTTTGATCCTCTGGGACTTGATTTTAAGGGCCACGGTTTCTTGCCAAATAGGAATATCTTGGCTTCCTTTGCCAGGCAGGAACACTGCCTTGATATAAAATATTCAAAGCAAAGAACCTCTGACCTAAGAGCTCTCGACTAACAATGACATTCTCTGTAAGTAAAGCAGAAACCCGGCTCAGCGTCTGCTCTGCCAGTGTTCTTGGCCACGTACTAGTCGACTGCACAAATAGGACTGGGCAGTGACTCCTGTCTTAGTTCTGTAGCCACAGACCCTGCTCCAGGGTCGACACAATGCCTGGACTTGGTAGAAGGGCGTAGTGAAGAACTTCGAGGTGTTCCTGAGCTGCTTTCCAGGCTGGGCTGGGGAAGGGTACCAGCCTCCAGCTTTTCCACGCGGACGCCAGGGTCCTCATGGTGGCCAAACCTTTGTCACCTAAATCAAGGGCTATTACAAATAGCATGTGTTGCTACAGCCATCACCAACCAGAAACTTTTCTCACTTTTGCCTGGTCACAACTGCCACCTCCAAACTATCAAAGATTTTTGAAGGAGACCGGGCTAGAGTCGCCCAGTCAGGTGTGTAGGCACGCAGGTGTGCGCGTGTAAGGAAACTAGGACAGGAGGGACCCCGGCCCCTTTTGGCAATATCTTCTGTGTTCTGTGAGCATCTGCCTGTCTCACACCACTCGCCACCAGCCCTCCCTGTCTACCTCTGACTTCCCTGTGGCCCAGACTAGTCTCCTTATAGGAGCACCCAGGAGCCTGACCGGGACGGGCCCTTACAACGAGGGAGGCAAACTAAGCTCCACTCCTGCTATCACAACAGCGCGACACGTGCATCTTCCAGTGCCCCGCGCGGCATCGGGCTCCGCACAGGGAGCCCCTAGGGAACTTGCGTGCCTCTGGGCTGAGGCTGATGCCGGAAAATCAACGAAGTCAACAGAGGGCGAGAAACTGAAGGCAACACACATCCTCCCTGCTGAGGAAGGCTCCCCCGGCCGCCTCCCCGCGCGGAACCACCTCTACGCCCAGGGTTCCCCACCGGCAAGAAAACCGGCAAGGTCGTGCCCCCAGCTTCAGCTCAGCCAGCGTGGCCCTCGGGGCTGCCCCCGCCTCGGGCTCTCGGGGGGCGCACGGCTAGGGCGGGCGCACTTACCCGAGAAGTCGGTGAGCGCCGTGATCTCTTTGGAGCAGACGAGCACCGTGCAGTAGAAGAGGCGCAGCAGTTGCCCCGGCGGCTCTACCTGCCTGCGGAGGCCGGGATGCTGCGCGGGCTGGGACGCGGACCGCGGGCGCGCTTGTCCCGGCAGGAGCATGGTGCTCTGCGCGGCGAGCCGCGGGCCCGGGATGCGAGGGGACGGCGGAGCGGACGATGGCGTCACATGGCGGGCAGAAGTGGTGGCCCGCGGCTCGCTGACCCCCGCCGCCTCTGGGCCCAGGGAACGCGCGCCTCGTCGCGGACTCGGCCCAGCCCGGGTTCCCCGGCAGAGGGGAGGGGGCGGAGACCTGGGGCGGGGCGAGGAGCCCCTGGAAGGAGCCGCGCCGGACCCCGGGGAGGTATCTCCGCGCCGCCGCGCAGGAAGAAGCCAGGGACGCTCCGAAGGCGGCCGCGGGCGCTCGGCCTGTCCCGAGGGCGCCCCGCGGCGCTCCCGGTCTGCGCGACTTGAGTGCCTTCCGCGCTTTGGCCCCAGCCTGGGCGACGGCCCCGCACCCTGCCGCCCGGCCTTCGCTGGCCGCGAGCCAGCCTCACCCCGGCCGGCGGAGCGCGCTCCGGTGCCCGTGACGCACTTGCGAGCCAGCGACGCGCGTGCAGCCGGGCGCTCCCGGTTGAGCCGAGCGGGCGCCGCGGGAAAGTGAGGTTCGGGAGGAGTGGGGCAGACGACAGCCCGGCAACCTCTGTAACCCCCTGCTCTCCGAGGCACGCAGCGGTCCCCATGTCACAGAACAGAGGCCCGGCCCCCGGCGGTTTGCCTGCGCTCTGCGGGAGGCTCGGAACAGGTCTGGTGGCTCGGAACGCTCCGACTAAGCTCCTTGGAGCGCTTCTGTCCTCAGCGCCTGAGGATCCGCCACTGGGACGGCAGCTACAGCCTCTGCGCGCCAATAATTGAGCTTTGTTTTTAAATGGACCACAGCATCATTAGGAACCTCTCGATGACCCGGGGACGGGAGATTTGGACGCCCAGACCGTAGGCGAAGAGCTCCCGGAACGCTCACGAGTGCTTGGGAGCCCTGTGGCTGCGCGCCGGGTGGATCGCTCGGGCCGTCCCGACAGGGCGGTGCCGGTGGGAAGGCACAAAGTGTCCCGGATCACCGCCGAGAGGGCCTGCCAAGTTCACGGCGCGCCCGCCGCGGAAACGTAGATAATGAGGCCCAAGGGCGGAGCCAGGCGCCGGGCCCCAGAGGGTTCTAGAGCTGCGGTCTCCCCAGAGGGGGCGGGGACGCCAGGAGGCTGCGCGCCGAGCAACCGCAGAGCTCTGGGGCTCCCAGGGAGGGACCACAGAGGTCGAGGAGGGTCGGTGACCTTGAGTGCTGTACAGTATTTGCCCAGGACCTGGGTCTGCGGCCTGAGGGTTCTCAGCCCCTTCCTTGTCTGAGGACCGGTGACAAATGCTAAATGTCAGTCTTGGCCCAGCTGGACCCAGCTTTCCAAGAACAATGAGTTTTAAAATCCACATTAAAATAAAACTCAGCCTTCTGGGTATCCCAGTGTGCATTTCTTAGGTAAGGTAACCTGAGCCGGGAAGGGGCACAGGTTAGGACTCTTAACCACGAAGTAAGGAAAGTTTGTTCAAAATTCAGGTCCCTGCTGTGCTTTCTGTTCTGTGCACTCAGCCACAGGGCTCAGATGTGCAGTAGTGATGACCGCAGTAAGCGGGGACCTGTGCTAGGGGTTGGGGGTGCCGCACAGGACCGGGAAGCACGCTGCCTGAAGGCTAGGAACCAGCACCCCCGGGCTGTCTGTCGGTCAGGAGGGGCTTCCGGTTGCCAGCAGGTGCGCCCCATGCATCCTGCTCTGCATGTCCTCAGGCTTCCTGTAAGGACTTAATAACCTGACCCCGGGATGTGTATAAAACAGGTCCCGAAACATCCTCAGTTAGTGCTCGGCCGGTGTTAGTCAGTGTCATAGGAGGGAAGACAGACACTAACACTTAGGCCAAGAGAACAGTCAGGAAAGACAGGGGCCAGAGGGGTGATAGAGTCGCAAGGAGGAAGGCACGTGTTAGGGGAAAACTGAACAAGATGGATAAGAAGGATGGGAGGAGCTGACCAAGAATAGAAAACGCTGAAGGTTTAGGGAAAATGAACATTTTAGCAAAGGGACCAGAGTGTTGAAATCCAGAAGGAACGTGGCTCTGTCGAAGGACAGAGAGAGATCTGAAGTGGCTGGGCCAAAGTGCCTGGGACAGTCCAGTAGCTAGAGCTCAGGCCTGGTAGCCTCCTGGAACACATCTTTATCCAAATTTCTTGCTTAGTGGCTCTTTTTATCTGACATTGGTAAAGTGTAAGCAGGGGAGTGGTGTGACTGGGTGAGGATATTGCCCAGCAAGTGATCAAAGCCCAGAGTTTGATTCCCAGCACTGGCAGAGCAAGAAAGAGAGAAAGGGGCAGAGAAGGAGGAGGAAAAGCGGAGGAGAGGATTCCTGTGGGTGTGGAGTGCAAGTGGACTGGAGATAGGGAGAGTGTGGTGCAGACCGCCCACCCCAAGATCAAAAGCAGGAAATCCAGCAGGTGTGTGCACACTGGCGTTTACTGCAACACTGTTCACAGTAAGCACGTGGGGAACCGCCTCAAGTGTCTATCAGTGGGTAAGTGGATAAGCAAAATGTGGAGGGTTATTCAGCAGAAGATGAAAGTTTGGTCTACACAAGGACGAGAAGGAACCTTGAAGACATTATGTTAAGAGAAGTACGTCAGACACAAAAGGACCGATAGTATATGAGTTCACTGATATGAAACACTTAGACAAGGCAAATTCATAGAAAAAAATATACAGGGAAGGCCACATACAGAAAAACTAGAGGGAGTGAAGGGAGAATTTTTGCATAGCCAGGCGAGGTGGCATATGCCAGTAACCTCAGTACTCGGAGGGCAGAGGCAGGAGGACTGCCATGAGTTTGAGGCCAGCCTGAGCTACATACTGAGACATTGTCTTGGAAAAAAAAAAAGTTATTGCATAATATTGTTTTTCTTTGGGGATAATATAAAGATTCTGGAAATGGTGATAATGGTTGCACATTTGGAATGTAATTATGGCCACTGAATTGCACAATGAAAAATGGCTAAAATTGCAAATTTTGTCATTCAAATATGTTACAACATTAAAAATGTATTACAATAAATGTATTACAACATTAAAAAATTAATGGATACCAAAAAACACTGAGTTGTGCATTTTATTATTTATGACTTATTAGCACATATTAGTTCTACAGATTGGTGAGTGTGACTTTGGCATACGCATACACGACTGGGCTGTACTTTGATCATCCTGCCCCGTTACCTCCCAGTCCCCCTCTGCCTCCAGTCACTTCTTCCTAATAGTCATCCTTCTGCTCTCATGTGTCATCTGTTTTTTCCCTCTAGTTTTCTCAAATGAGAGAAATCAAGTGACATTTAATTTTCTGATACCGGTGAGCCCTGAAACATTATTGAAAACTTGTGCAGTAAGCTCTAGTCTCCTACCGAGTGCACTGTTCAGGCCTAAAGAGAAAAAACCCTAAAAGACAGAACTACGAGAGACAGAATACGGGGGCACCAGGACAACCAGCGCAACCAGCCAAGGCACTGCCCAGGGAGTTTTGCTGCCACTGAGTTTTGTTAGCGTTCAATTAGGGAAATGGCGAGCTACATGCAAGGGCAGGACTATGTGCAAGGATGCACTATCTTGTGCTTTCTATGGAAATTAATACAAGTGAGGCTCATAAAAGATAGACATTCTATAATTAGGAACGGAATAGATAAAATATATGATTGTAATTGGAACACTGTCCTTCTAGTTAAGGTTTTAGTTGAGGGAATGGAATCTGGAGGCAAGTTTTTCTGGGATTTTTTTGGTTGTTTGTTTTCTTTTTGAGACAGGGTCTCCCTTTGTAGTTCAGACTGGCTCTGAACTCACTAGGTAGCCTAATCTGGCCTTGAACTCACAGCAATCCTCCTGCCTGTGCCTCCTCAGTGCTGGGATTACAGGCATAAGCCACCACACCTGGCACTGTGCTATGTGGTCACCAGCAGCTAACTCGGACCTTACACTTGTACCGGACCAACGGAGCTAAATCCCCGGCCCCAAGATACAAGTTATTCTGACCTCAGCATGTAGCTGTCAGCTGTGGGATTAAGTCTTTACAGCCTGCACTGCTTACAGCTGCTTTGAGCATAATCAGTACTACAGTCTTCTGCATTCTGAGTCTGACATAACATGGAAGACACCCATTCAAGTGCAAATGGCATGGCTTTGTCCTTTGTAATACAAATATAATATTGCTGACTAATTCTACGTTGTGATATACCGGTCAGCTTTTCATTGTTGGGACTAAATACCCCACGTACACATCGGAAAGAAGAAGGGCTTATTTTTGCTCACAGTTTGAGAGGCTCAGTCCATGGATGGCTGGCTCCCGGGCAGGAACAGCCATCATGGCAGCACATGGGGGAGCGAAGCTGCACATGGCGACAGGAAGCACAGCACAGGGGAGGAGCACAGCGGAGCAAACACACTCCAAAGGGGTGGCCCCGTGACCTCCCTCCATCTGGACCTCACCTCCAAACACGGGCTCACCAGTGACGATCCAATCATCTCTGCTGGAATCGCTTACTCTTGCTGAGTTGACGATGAAGTTATCTGGCACAGTGTACAGATATCATGTTTTCTTTGCCTATTTATCTGTGATGGGCATCTAGCTTAGCTATTGTGAATTAGGTTACAATAACCATAGGTATACAGGTATCTCTGTAATATACTTATTTTAATTACTTAAGAAATATATGAAAGATGGGTTACGGATTCAGCTCATTAGTTCTGGCACCTGCCTGGCAAACACAAGGTCCTGAGTTTGATCCATGAGCCACATATCACAATGCCAAGCATGGTGGCTCCATGCCTATGATCCCAGCACTCAGGAAGCAGAGGCAGGAGGATTGCTGTGGTTTGAGGGTAGCCTGTGAGTTCAGGGCCAGCCTGAACTACAAAGCGAGACCCTGTCTCAAAAAAAAATTTTTTTTAAATATGAAAGAATGGCATACTTAGATCAAATGGCAGCTCTCTTTTTAGTTTTTCTGAGGAAAATACTTCAATACTGATTTCCCTCATGGCTATGCTAATTTTTCCCCTCTGTCCCTGTGGAAGTGTTCCCTGTCCTCCACATACTCGACAGCATTTCCTGTTGTCTGTATTCCTGATGACAGCCGTGCTGACTGGTGGGAGATGGAATCTCAGTGTAGTGTTGATTTGCATTCCCTCGATGGCTGGAGATGTTGAAAGCTTTTTTTATATACTCATTGGCCATTTGTACTTCTTCTTTTTGAGAAGTGTCCATACATTGCGCCTTACAAGTGGATGAGTTAGACAGAATGTTGGATATATCTCCATAAAGCTGATTTGTAATAATCGGAGAGCAGTGGAGTGAAGCTGCGAGAGATCTGAGAGGACTCCTGGAGGGTGTGGCTGTGCCTGGGTAGGAGTGTTTCGGACCCAGAGACCAAGGGGACAAGTGGCCCAGCGGGAGAGAGGGTGCGGGGGCAGCGCTGTGTGACCGGCGGGTGGTGAGGTGTGTGAGTGGGAAGTGAAGGAAGGTTCCCTGGCCTCCCTCTCTCTTGTCCCTTAGCATTTGACTGTGAAACTGGAAGATTTTAATCTGCTCTCTTTAAGACGTTTTTA
This sequence comes from Petromus typicus, assembly GCA_004026965.1. Classification (NCBI taxonomy): domain Eukaryota; kingdom Metazoa; phylum Chordata; class Mammalia; order Rodentia; family Petromuridae; genus Petromus; species Petromus typicus. The sequence continues at coordinate 20,511 of PVIR01010197.1, forward strand.
GTTTTGTAAGAAAATCGGCTACATTCGTCTTCTTTGCTTCCCACACCACCGAGTGTTTTTGTGTCCTACACGATGAAAACAACAGCCCCTCCCCATTTCCTAGCTCAAGATATTATGGAATCAATACGTAAATTCTAGTGCCCTATAAAAACATATAGGAAACAGGGCACAGTGGTACATGCCTATAATCCCAGCTACTCTGGAGGCTGAGGCAGCAGGATCTTGAGTTTAACCATAGTCCATTGAGACACTGTCTCGAAATAAATATAAAATAAAATAGCTGAGGATGTATCTCAGAGCTCATATTTACCTAGCATGTCCAAGACCCTGGGTTCAATCCCCTGTATAGAAGAAACGAACAAAACCACTCTCAGAGGACAGGACAGTAAGAAGAGAGCAGAGACTTCAAAGAGCGGACCGTGTAAACTCAGTCTGAGGCACAGTCTAGGAGGGATCTTTTGCATCATGGCAGTTTTTCCCTAAACTCTTGAGATATAAAAGCATTTATGGCCTCTGGATTATTTTCAGCACAGTTACAGGGGCTGGATTCAGTCTGATGAAAACTGAGTCCAAGAATAAAAATGTTTTCAAACTGTGAATACAACAACCCTTTGAGGTACATGCTAACTGGTAAATAGCACCATTTAAGGCTCATTACTAGGTGAAGGGGCCCCTTTCAAAAAGAAAAATATTCAGGATTCAAGATGGCAACAGCAGAGCATTAAAGAAATGCTGGACTCTATCAGTGCTAGGGGCCCCTGAGTGACTCACCAAGTGACGTGAAGCTGGTCCTGTGACTGAGGCAGAACAGAGAAAGGAAGGTAGGGAGAAAGGGGACAAGGACATCATGTCTCAAGAATTGTACTTTGGGGGCCGGGGAGTTAGTTCAGTGGTTCCGGCGCCTGTCTTGCAAACGCAAGGACCTGGGTTCAATCCCCGGTAATCATATACAGTACTGGGCATGGAGACTCACACCAGCAGCAATCAGTACCACATCCTACAGTGCTGGGCGAGGTGGTTCACGCCTGTCATCCCAGCACTCGGGAGGCAGAGGCAGGAGGATTGCTGTGATGTGAGTTGGAGGCTGAGCTCAGGGCCAGCCTGAACTGCAACGTGAGACCCTGTCTCAAAAAACCTAAAAAAAAAAAAAAGAATTGTACTTTGCAGGAGACTACAACTTCCGCTACCCAAAGTCACCCAAGATGATCCATCTCCTGCTGGTTAGACTTAGGCTACATCCTTCCAGAAACACCATACCCAAAGGCCTCAGGAAATCTCAAAAATCCATAAATGGCCTTAAGTGACAAGCAAGCTGATCCTACCATAAAGCAACAGGTTCAGAGAATTCAAAGAATCCTTAAATTATCCATTTGAAAAGGAAAAACTGGGAACTGGGTTCATGCCTGTCACGTGGGCTAGCACATTTCTAAGGAGTCACATGTCCCCCAGTTCCCACCTCTCAAGGAGCCCAAACTTTCCTCGTTCCAGGAAATAATGTGCCGCTCTCTCTTGAGCACCTGTCCCTATTTTCTTGAGGGTGTGCCTTTTTTTTTTTTTTTTCCTTGAGACAGGGTCTTGCTTTGTGGTTCGGGCTGGCCCTGAGCTCAGCCTCCAACTCACATCACAGCAATCCTCCTGCCTCTGCCTCCCGAGTGCTGGGATGACAGGCGTGAGCCGCCACACCCGGCACTGTGGTGTGTGGTACTGATTGCTGCTGGGCATGAGTCGCCACACCCAGTATTGTATATGGTTAACCGGGGATCAGGGGATCTAACCTGGTCTTTGCGCTTGCGAGACAGGCGCCGGAACCACTGAGCTAAATTCCCGGCCCAAGGGTGTGGCTTTTAACTTCTGGCTAATAAAATCCTCCCTATTCCTCTTTTGACACATCCCCAAAATTCTTTGTGATGGGAGTTGGTGAACCTGTGAATGTGCGGGGAGTGGGTGATTTAGGTGCCTGACCTCAGCTTCCGGAGTCTCCTCAGAACGGCCCATGAACTACTAGGACACTGAAGACACAAGTTCACATGGGGATAGTCCATTCTCTTATACAGCAGCCAGGGATGGTGGAAAAACTACAAGCATTCCCTTCTAAGTGGCAGACCTCTGGGCAGCCTGGCCTCCTCTTGTACGAGTTCAAGACGCTCCTCTGTGCCCGGCATTCATTGTGAGAGGTGCCCTTATAGCACACTGTAATTAGCTCACTTACTCCTCTGTCTTCCTGTACTGGGGACTGAATCCAGGACCTCTGCACTGAGCTACATCCCCTAGCCCTCTTTTTATTTTTAAATTTGAAACAGAGTCTTGCCAAATCACTACATTGCCCAGAACACTGAGATTATCAGCCTATGCTATTGCCCTTGGCTCATTTTATTCTTTTTAAAATAAATTTTAACTTTTTAAAGTACACATGTATAGTACCTAATGACTCCATCTATCATGAGGAGTTGGTACATGTACATAAGACATCTTAATTCTTTTCACCCCCTACCTCTCCCTGCTCTCTCTCCCTGCTCCTTCCAACTCTTAGTCTCCTTCCATTTGCAAAAGCCCTATCTCCATTATTTTTCCCTCCCAGTTCTTTTATAAATCCCATTTCCTCTTATTCTTCCTTTCTCCATCTCAGTTCCCTTCCCATTTGAAAAAGATCCCCTTACTTTCTGTTATCTTTTATGTTGCTTTTTACATTTTGGGCTTCTCCTATCAGAGAAACAATGGGGTACTTAAGCTTGCATGTCTGATTTACTTCACTTAATATTATGGCCCCGAGGTGCGTCCACTTACCTAGGAGTGACCCAAGTTCACCGTTCTTTGTGGTAGAAACGTGCTTCACTGTGTATAAATATATCACGCCTTCTTTTTTTCTTATAGACACTCTCTGCCCCATCTTCCAGCTCCAAGTTCCATCTCTGTTTTCCTTTTTCCATGAGTTCCTGGCTCTACCCTCTGCACTCGTCTCAGCCAATTCTGGAAGATGTTCTCACTTAAACTTTAGCTCTGTGGCCCAACACGTGGGCCATCACGATAGGACTCTTGGCTTCCAACCAAGCTGGGTGACAGGGCCAGGCATGTAGCTCAGTGGCACTGCACCTGTTTCCAAAGTGCAAGGTCCTAAGTTTGATCACTAGTGCTGGAGAAAAAAAGATCGGTGATAGCAGTTGCTCTGTGAAGACATCCCCACCATTTGTCAGCCTTAAAGAAACCAACCTTTAGTTCCAGAGAGAGGAGCAGGATTTTGTTCAGAGCCAAAAGACCTATTTTTGGACAGAGATGTATGGGGGGGGCAAGATATTGAGCTGCCCTGGCACAGCCACAGATGCAGGAAAGATTCTGCCTGGTAAGGATGGCAGAAGTGCAGTAGAGGAACGCACTAGAGACCTTTCGTGGGAAATGTTAGGCCCAAAGCTTACAGAAGGAGGCCTAGGGGCTCATCTAGGTCTCTGTGCCAGCATCCCAGCCAAGGTCAAAGGCATCTTGCGCGATAGTGGCTCCCGGTGTTCAGATAGCTGTGTCAGAGACCTTGGGTCCGGGCCAAGCTCTGCCACTGAGAAGCAGCCACTCAGGAGGAAGCTCATCCCCCTCTTTTTAATATGCAAAGTGAAAAGTCCATTTGGGCTCTAAAAGCTGATAATTTACTTGAAAGAGAAGTAGGATTTCAGAAAATTCTACTGGTCTTTGATGTTCCTTCTTTATGTATTTTTAATTAGTTTTTGTATTTGTGTCCACTTGCTTAGATGTGAGTCGTATTTTCCTTTTTGAAAACATTTGGGGCTCATGGAACACAATGAATGGCTGGGTTCTGAACCAGGGGATCTTTCAGCGTGTGAGTTTGCAGGTATTCAGGGTGATAAAGCCCATTCCCAAGGAGATTAAGAGACTGCTCCCGCCCTCTTCCCCTCTGGCCAGGTCTGGCCTGTTCTGGGTTCCCAGGGAACCTCGGAGGCTCCAGCTGGCAACTTGCTGCCTTCTCCAGAGGGCCTGGGCTCCGCCTAGAGACAAGGGACACTTCGCCTCCAAAGATCCCTCCTCCCTTCCCTTCCTCCTACTTGGGAACTGGGCCCTCTTCCTCCCCAGGTCTCTGCCGCAGGCAGGAACACGAGCTGATGAAAGGATGCCCCTTGCACGCTGGAAAGCAATGCCTCTGGCTTTAGGCAGCAGGCTGGCCCGCAGACCGGCAGCACAGAGGCACTGGCTCATGTGATCACTGCAGAGAAGTTCAAGTTCTGGCACTACCAGGACTGGTACTTGTGGCAGACCACAGAGCTAAAAGAGCTGGTCAGAGTAGACACCTCACACATGGATAGTTACGGTGATAATCATGTTATGAGCACAGTGTTTTATTATTTATTGAACATAAGGTGGCATCCAGCTTTGATTTTAACCCTTTGGAGACTTCTCTGTGATCAAATGACATTTTGCCTTCTTAGGTGATGATGGATACAGCTTTCCAGGGGTCTCCCTGGATGACAGCACCTCAGCTGCTGAAAATCACCATTCTGCTTTTTACTTCTATACATTTGACAACTCTAGGGACCTCATGTAAGAGCATCTGTCCTTTTCTGATTAGGTTACTCCCTTTGATTTCCTTCCTCCTGATCCATGCACATATGTGAAGGAACTTCCTTCTTCTTAGGACGAGTGATAATCGTAATGTCCATGACATTCATGATAGATAGATAGATAGATGGATGGAGAGAGAGAGAGAGAGAGAGAGAGAGAGAGTGTGTGTACCGTGTTAGTCTTTCTAGTGACTCTGACTTTCCTGGAAGGAAGAAAGAAAAAGGATCCACATACTGCACCTGCCTGTCAGTTTCCCCTGGAGAGCTGCAACAAAAAATCCTGAGCAAAAATCTGGGGAGGATGAGGAAGAGGTGGAGGTCGAGCTTGTGGCACAGGCAGGTGGCGGCAGAGGGAAAAACCCGAGTTTCAGGCGGGTCCCATGATTAGGCCCTGGATGTGCAAGAGCTGCCAGTAGCGACCTCTGTAGGTGGGGATCAGAGTTTCTCTTTTAGGAATGAAATTTTAAAACATATAGACATATAAAGGTAGCCATCATGCACATTTCAGCGGCATAAGGTACACTCACATTGTTGGGTAACCAACACCGTGTCCATCTCCAGGGCTCTTTGTCTTCCAGTGCCAAAACTCTGCACCCATTAAACAGTAACTTCCCAACCTGACCCACAGTCCTGGCAGCCGCTATTCTGCTTTCTGTCCCCATGAATCTGATTACTCTCAGGACCTAGAATAGTGTCACCGTGCAGTGGTTATCATTCTGTGACTCATTTCACCTAGCACAGTGTCTTTACAATTCATGTGTATTGCACCACATGTGAGAATCTTCTTATTTTCCTCCTCTCCTCTTCTCCTCCTACTTTTCAGTCCTAAGTGTAGAAATCAGGTCCTTCACACTGAGCTTCATCTTCGGCCCTCTGTATCTTATTATTTTGAGACAGAGTCTCTGTAAGTGGCTAAGTTGCCCAGGCCAGGCTCTAGCTTGTCCCGCTACCTCCGACCCCAGAGCATGGCGTTGTAGGTGTGCACCACCATGCCCAGCCTGAATTTCCTTCCATTTAAAGGCTGAAAACTGCCTTATGACAGCCCAACAGCTGTCCGACAGCAGCGACGCAGTCATTGTCTATTGTCCGTATGTGCCACCATCTATTTACCCTATGTGCTTATCTATTTATCCTGGTCATTTGGGCTGTGTCTATATTTTGGCTTTGTGAATAATGAAAGTGTACCCAAAAATCAAGGATTTGAAAATAGTTATTCTCAAGGGAAAACTTAAAAGGCACCAAAAGGAAAGTTCATGAAAGTCCCTCAGAGGGAATTAAGGACCAACAGAATTGAGCTCTGATTAAGGATACAGAGCAGAAAACTTCAAACTGTGTCAGTTTCTGGTGTTTTGTGTCTCCACCATGCTCCTAGGCAAACAAGCAAACACCCCCAGGGCAACAAATTGAACTCTTAACATTTCTGTTTTTAAATCAAATGACTAAAAGTCTTTGTTCTAATAATTCAAGAGTACTTCGAAAAAAATAACTGCACCTAAGTTGAAAAGTATTTTATTCTTACATAAACACATTTATTTACTAATGGGGTGTGTGTACCTGTCAGACATCACTGTCTCCAACCTTGAAATCAGGGTAGGCGCAACCACCTTGATTTCCTGTTCTGTGTTGACTTTTGCTTAATCCCTGCTTTTTATCACAGTGACCACTGAAACCCAGTTCAGTGAGGCTGTGACTTCAGCGAGAAGAGAGCTGTACAATCTAATATTGAAACTAGGAACTACCTTGAACTAGTAGCTTGCCTGATAACGAGGATGTGTCAAGAAATGCTGTACTATTACATATTGTGCAAACATTCTAAGGCAACCTGTGAGTTTCTTCCAGTGTTCTGGGCACTTCAGGAACTGGACATCAAGGCCATTCAAACGTTATCAAGACTTCACTTTTTCTAAGATCCTGCATGAGCTAGTTTCTGATCTGACTCTGCAACCACTTCATTTTTTATCCCCCTTCCTCCCCTGCATTCCAGATTTATGTGATTTGGATACAGTTAAACTGTGTCCTCCAAAGACTTGTGTTAGAGGGTTCATCCCAGTAAGAATTGATTGAACCTTTAAGAAGTGGTGGTCCTTTGGAGCATAACCTTTAAAAGGAATTAATGTAGTTCTGAAACCCTTGTTAGTACTTGTGTTAGCCTTCTGTTACTAAACAAGTTCCTGGGATAAATCAACTTATAAATAGGAAAGGATTTTGGCCTCCCAGAAGCTTCAGTCTATGACCAACTGCCCCATTGCACTGGACCTCTGGTGCCGCAGGACATCATGGCAGGAACATGTCATAGGAAGCCCATCCACCTCCTGGTGGCCAGGAAAGAGAGAAAGAGGCTGGGTGAGAGAATATCCTTCACGGCCACAATCTCAGTGACCTATATTTTGCCACTAGGCTTCACCTTCGAAATGTTTCTGAGGACCAAACTTTTAACCCCTGGGCTTTTGGGAGATGTGCCAGATCCAAAGTACGACGCTTATCTCGAGAGGGTTTCTCAGAAAGGCCTATCCTCCTGCTTTCTCTCTCTGTCCTCCCAAAGGAGCTCCCACTTATGTGCACCCCCACCAAAGTGCGACCCACTATGACAGCGCTTTGCCATGCTGTTTGGACTCAGTCTCCAAAACTGTGAGCTAAACAAACTTTTTTTTATCATGCTGCCCAATCTTGAACATTTTGCTGTATCAAATGAATGCACAATATGGAGAGGCACCGGCCTTTCTTCACCCCTCCCCCACTCTGATGTCCCCACCTCGGACTTCCGCATTCGCTGCGGCTTCCACTTGGAACGTTTCCCCTAAGGCTCCCGGTGTCTTAGTTACTTTCCTCATCACTGAGACACAATAGCAACGACCCAGTTTAAAAGAAGAGGGATTTATTTTTGGTTCATGTTTTACAAGTCCTGGGATGGTCTGTGTCCTGGCAGAAGGGCCAGGGCCAATGATGGCGAGCCTCTCAGACAGAGTACTAAGACTGCCACCCCAATCCATGTGTTTATCACGAAGTCCCAAAACTGCCCGAATGTGCGCTCATATCCAGTGCTTGACTGCTAGGCAATGCTGGGGCGGCTTGGCTCACTGAGGTCTCTGTGCCCACTGCAGCACACGTGCCCTAGGTTTGCCAGCCCCGGGCTAGGCAGAGAGCTCCTCACGTCATGGCACCCAGAAGGCAGAGAGAAGCAAGGAGCTGGGAGGGAGATAAACCCTTCAAGGCTGTTCCTCACCGTGACCCACCTCTTCTGATCGCAAGCCAGCTATAAACGCTACATAATTCCAGTCACCTCGAAGCCCCACCTGCGAGGCTTAAGTGGGACGTTTAGGTATGAACTACAACACACGGCTCTCTGAGTTCATTCAAGTCTCCCCTCATTCCCGCTCCATCTCAGGCCCCCTTGCCCAGTTCCTCATCCGCAGGGTGCTCATGGGACCCCGCCTGCCCTTCTCTGTCTTTCTAAGTACCTTAAGGGATGGCTTGCCCTCCCCAGATCTCTCTGAAAGCATCGTCACATTTGAATTTAGTGGTCTAAGATTGCTTCAAAATAACAAAGCAGAATTATAGCTGGATTTAATTAAAACATTAATGTACCAAAAAGAAGCAAACCAATAAAATTAAGTGAATAATACAAATACATGAAATTGTTCCAATGTAAACAAACAAGCCATAAATATGAAAAGAAAAAGTCAAATGAGGAAAATTATATTACTGGTATCCTGAAGACCTGCAAATCCAAATGGCTCCCCGACAAGTGGCGAGACCTCTCTATGTCCTGATAAGAACTTGAAATTCAGATTATAACTTCATGCATATGAGGGTGGAGGAATTTGTGTCTATATTTTGCCATCTACCACATCAATTTTGGGCACAGTATTTATCATATATCAAATTTCTATTATTCCTTCAGTGTCTTTCATATTGTCATATATGGAAAGATTTTCGAAGGCTGAATAATATTTCACTGTACATATATATCATATTGTCTTTATCATTCACCTTCTATGGACATGATTGTTTCTATAAGTAGACTGTGTAAATAATGCCACAATGGGTGTGCAAATATCCTTTCAAGATCTTGGTTTCCATTCTTTTTTTTTTTTTTTTTTTTGAGACAGGGTCTCACTTTGTAGTTCAGGCTGGCCCTGAGCTCAGCCATGAACTCACAACAATCCTCCTGCCTCTGCCTCCTGAGTGCTGGGATTACAGGCATGAGCAACCACGCCCGGCACTGTGGTATGTGGTACTGGTTGCTGCTGGGGTGATACATACAATACGCCCGGTATTGTATGTGGTTACCAGGGAATTGAACCAGTTCCTTGCGCTTGCAAGACAGGCGCCAGAACCACTGAGCTAAATCCCCGGCCTTGGTTTCCATACTTTTGGATATAAGTTAAAATCTTGCAGGCATAACACTGGGTTACAACAGCCCATCCCATATTTTTCTACTACAAATTGTACTTTAGCATAATAGTAGCTCGCTGTGTCTCAGTAGCTGTGCCTAGGGGATACAGAAAGCAATCTTTGTGTTTACTCACGTAGTGGAATGAATGGCAAAATGTGTGCACGTGTGCAAAAGTGTCACACTGGCATTTTCACCCACACGATGCTCCATCTAACAGGATTCTCAGACGTTTCCCTGAGCATCACAGGGTAAATTTACCCACACCACCCTTTTGTTATGCAAATGTATATTTTGTTATCATGAAATGTGAATGAGACGCACAGTAGCTGCTTCTGGGTAAAGCAAAAACCCGTCTGTGCGCTCACCCACTTGACAGATGTACAGGAGTGCCAAAGCAGCCGGTGAGTTTTACCCACAAAATGCTCGCTGCTAAATAGATCTTAGGATTTAAAAAAAATTTTTTTTTCTGGCAGAAGTAGCCCAAGTGAGTACAGTAGCACATGCAAAACCAGTTTGCAAGTTTAGGAGGTCAAAAGTGAATCATCATCATATTACTCATACATGGATGATGAAGATGATAATGACTTTGGCCTTGGCCGGGTGATCCAAAGTTCCTGTGACAGTGAAATGAAGCAAGAATCAGCAGATACAGATACAGGGGGTGCAGCCTGCCTTGACTCCACAATACGAGTGCATATTTGACTAGTCAAAATGTTGTGAAATGGTCGAACAACCAAATGGACAGACCTAATGCTTGAACTAGGTCTTGAAAATATAGTTAAGACCCTGGTAGGAGTGAAATCTATTGGACAGAATGCCAGCACTGCTGTTCAGTGCTGGAAATTGTACGAGATGAAATACTACAAGATGTTGTGACATATACAAAGGCTGAAATATAAGTAAAACATTCTATATGCACCAATAGCCATATTTTAAAAAACACATTATGACTCCTAACTCGTTGAACTGAAAGCATTCATAGTCTGCTCTACTTGGCAGGGATTTCTCATGGTAGTTGTGGGAATGTGAAAAACTTATGGAAAAGTGAGAGGTCAATATATGGCATAACAATTTATGCCTTTGTAGATATGAAGACTTATTCTGCTTTCTATTTAGCCATTTATCCTGGAACTCAGCCACGAGGTTCTTATCTATATAATAAACCAAATGAAGTTGTGGACAGAGTTGTTGCTCTTATCTCCCAAACTAATTGGAATATGAAATTCAATAATTGTTTTACCAAGACAGGTGTGGTAATTCCAGGGCTTGGGAGGCTGAGGCAGGAGAATCGCAGCACGTTTGAGGGCGTGAAGGAAAGGTTTGTTTTGGCCCACAGTTTCAGGCCGGCGTGATCTTTCCCCATTGCTTGAAACCAATGGTGAGGAAAGAATCCTGGGGGAGCTAGTGATAGAGCCACGCTGTTCAGTTCATGGCAGCAGGGAAGCAAAGAGAGGAAGGAGGGCTAGGGTCCCAGGGTCCCCCTTGAACGCATGTCTCCAGTGATCCGAGTTCCTGCCATTAATCTCCATCTACTAAAAGCTCCGTCTTCCCACAGCATCACAAGCTGCAACCAAGCCTTCAACACACGGCCTTTGGGGGATAGTTCATATTCTAACTATAACCCACTTCCCTCCTGAACTTCATGTGCTGGAAACTTTATCTCCAAATGTGTGTGGTGATGGCATTTGGATGCAGGGCCTTTAGGAAGTAACTGGGACTAGATGAGCTCACAAGAGCAGAGCTGGCATGTTAGCTTTAGTGAGTTTACACGAGGGGAGAGACGCGCGGGCGTGCTTGCCCTCGGTAGTGCCCTCTGCCACGTTATGATGCAGGATGAAAGCCTGCACTGGATGCTTAGCAGATGCTGGCGCATACTTTCCAGTTTCCAGATTCCTTAATCAGGGCTAAATATATCTCTGCTCTTTATAAGTTACAAAGTCTGTGATATTTGTTACAGCAATAGAAAGTGGACTAAGACTATTTGTGGTTACCTTTGATCCCTTGGCTAAGGTGATGTCCTCCATGTTTATTTTAAGGTCACTCTTTCTCCTTCATATCTGAATCTTTGGAAGAAAACCACTAAAGCCGCATGAGGAAGAGGAGTGGCAAACAGGAAAATAATCTCCACTTCTTGGGGAAGGGAAAATCTACATATATTGTATGGATAATTTCATGAGAAAGATGATCTCTTCTTTCTCATTTATTAACCAATGCAATCATTTTATATCTATACTATAGATTTTTTTTTTTTTTTTTGAGACAGGGTCTCACTTTGTGGTTAAGGCTGGCCCTGAGCTCAGCCTCCAACTCACATCACAGCAATCCTCCTGCCTCTGCCTCGAGTGCTGGGATTACAGGCGTGAGCCACCACGCCCCGCACTGTGGTATGTGGTACTGGCTGCTGCTGGGGTGAGTCTGCACACCCAGTACTGTTATGTGGTTACCGGGGATCGAACCAGGGCCCTTGTGCTTGCAAGACAGGCGCCGGAACCACTGAGCTAACCGCCCAGCCTTGGTTAAATTCTTTATGTTGAAGTTGTTAGGTGTGTCGTATCTTCGATGACATTGAAAACCCTTCATAGGAAAGTAGGAATACTGTAACATTTCTTGAGTCTATTTTCCTTCCTAGCCCTTTGAATTAACGCATCAATTTTCTTGCTAACCACCAGATAATTAAAATGTATTGATCTCAGTAAATGCCACAATGAAATATTCATTACTAAAGAGTTTAGAACTTGCATCAGATTAGAGAAAGGAATTCCATACTTCTCCCCTCCCTATAGTAACAATCTTTTTTCCAGATGAAGTAACCCAGGATGAAACTCTTTTACACACTATTATAATATTCATTCTATCAGCCTATGATAGTTTAACATGTCTTATTATGGCCTCCAATTAAACTTGGATGATTCCTGGCTCCCTCACAAGCTGCCCGTAATCCTGGCAAGTTTTTCACCTTTCCTAATTCTTGGAAAGCAAACTAGTCCAGAAAGACGGTAATTTCCCTCACATTGCACAGACAGAAACTTAGTCAGCGCGTTGGTCTGTTTGATACCTCTCTCTGCGACCTCTTTGAATGGTCCATTCCGACAGAAACCAAATTTAGTGACTGTTAATCACAGAGGACAGTGTAGACAATTACAAGTTTGTCTTTACTAATAAGTGTTGCCTTTTGTATAATCTGAATTGTGAACATATTCCCTTCTCTTAACATCGCTATATTGGCTCAAATCCACGGGACAAGTCTCTTTGACTTGCTTATAACACATGCATTTTCATACAGCTTTGTAGGTTGTAGAATTAGTTGACACCATGTGGGTCAGGGATTTAGCCCAGTGGTTCCGTGGCGCAAGGTTCTGAGTTCAATTCCGGGTAACCACATACCCCAGTGCCAGGCCTGTAATCCCAGTACTCGAGAGGCACAGGCAGGAGGACTGCTGAGTTTGAAGCTGGCCTGGGTTACATAAATGAGTTCAGGGCCACCTGACCCTGTCTCAAAAAACCCAAACCATACAACAAAAACACCATGTGGCTTTTCACCAGTCTCTGAATTCCCAGTGGGCAACCAACGGCAAAGTCCTCAGATGCTCTCATCTGCTTACAAAATACCAACCTATTTCTTCGATGGACAACGTGGCAGAGAATTCCAGGAAACCCCAAATTACTTAGCTAATGAGCTGGCTGGTTGATTTACTTAGGCCAAGTATTGATGAGATCATGTTTTAAAACACACCTGCCTGATTTTACTTATTCATCTTTACTTCCATTTTATTTCAGAGCATTTGATGTAGCTCACAAGTAACGGTTTACAAAAACACACCGTACTTTTTTTTTTTTAACCTGTCAAAGCAGTTTTTTGCTGTTCACGATAGCCCCAAGGTGCGGGTAGGACGGGATTATCACAGACGTTGCTACATGTGACCCTCCCCTCGCATTCCGCTGGGCAGAAAGAGTGCGTGCTCAGCCCCGGGAAACCCCTACCTGGAAAGCGGGTCAGATTCGGGGTGGGACATAAACTGGGGATCAGGGTTGGGGGGCACCTGTACAAAACTCGGGCCAAGGATCCCGAGCTGGGATCTTCCGACAACAAGTCCACGAGGACTCTACGCGGTGGAGGATCAGCCCAGCCAACCGTAGGGCCGTGACTCGCCAAGTATGGAATTCAGCCGCGCTCCAGGCAAGCTTCTCCGGGGACACCCTTCAGGGTGTCAAGAACTACCACCACACGCCGGAGGCGGGTGGCGGGTCAGAGCAGTCCCCAAGGGTCTGAGAGTTCTCCAGTCAGAGCCCCGACCTGCGGCGGATGTGCAGGGTGTCAGGGAACGTCGCTGTGCCCCAGCTCCGAACTAGCGAAAGAGAAAACTAGCAGGTTACACCCACACGCCTTTCTCCGCAACCCCGTAGACCCCGCCCTTCCGCTCCGTTTGTCGCGGCCCCTTCCGGCAGCGCCCTCTCTTAGGCCCCGCCCCTTCCGGAATCCCCGCCCCTTCCTCTCGGCCCCCGGCGTGCGTCGCTCCTGCGGGTTTCCATCGCGACTTCTGGAGGCTGGGCCATGGGGGTCCGCAAGAGGAAAACCTCGGGCGGTGTGGAGGGCGCAGCACCTGCTGCCGGCTCAGCCAAGCGGGCCCGCGCCGAGGAGCTCACTGGCGTGCTGTTCAAGGCTCAGCTGAGGGAGCCGCAGGGCCCCGGGCCGGGTGAGTGCGGGGCGCGGGGCCGGCGCAGGAAGCACGTGCAGGCCAGGAGGCCGCCGTCTGGATCCAGCCAGACACAGCCTCTCCTCCTGCAGCCTTTGGGTCACAGAGATCAGAGCCCAGCCTCTGGTTCTGCAAGAAACAAGCTCGGGTGATTGGTCGTCCAGGGTTCCGGGCCAGCCTGGGCTGTCAGCGGCAAGCGGGCCCTGATTCTTAATTGTGACAGTTTGGTGCGACCATACCTTTCCCTTGCTGGGCAGCAGCCCTCAACACTGTCCTGGTCAGGAAAATGAATGCAGTGCCTTCATTCACTCATCCAATGATGTTTGTGCCCCTCCTGTGAGTCAGCTCGGTGGTCCTTGGACCATCAGCACTGTTTTCTGCAGCTTTGACCCTTCAGCCCGCACGCTGACCTACTAGTGCTCCACAACCACCACGCCTCCTAATCGCGTGTCGTGGATTAGATCAGAAAGGCCTTAAGCACATTCTGTAATTTAATTTCATGCCTTGTAAAATATGACCATAATTCACAACTGATCCTTTGAAAAGTACAGAGATTATAAGGCAAAAGCACAGTTAAATGCGTTGTCTAGTGGGCCCATTGGCACCATTCTGAAATAAAACAATGATGGTATTTCTTTCAGTTTAAAGAAATTACTACATTGATGGTTAGAATATGCTCAATTTCCGACTTTCCTTCTACAGATTGTGTTTTTAAAATGTTTAATGCTTGCCCTTTCTAGTCAATGCTAGGAAGGTGATTTCTACTTTAGGACAGAATTACACGTTTCACTCAAGTATGCATTATGATTTGTTAGTGTGGAGATGAAGCGGTGAATAAAAATAGACAGGCCTTCTCACAGACCTTCCCAAGTGGAAATGAGCAAAAGCAGTAAAATCATATATAATAGTTCCAAGCTACGTTCTCCAAAGGAGTTGCTTAACAGGCCTTGAACCTAAGCTTGAAGATCAAGGAGGACCCTCCAGGAAAGGGGCTTTACAGAGAGACTGCAGGATTGGACAGGGTCAGGAGCCTTTCTGGTGGAAAAAAGAGCATGTCCACATATTGCAGAGATACCGTATCCGTATTTCTCGGTTAACCCGGGGACACCGTGACATTCATGTGCTGTGTCACTGAATAGGCATCAGGAGGAAGCTCGGCGGACAGGTGATGGGTGTAAGTGAAGTGGTTGAAAGCTGAGGCTGTGAGAGGGTGAATCCCTTGTGTGAGGCTGCGTTCGAGATATGTATCTAGTCTGTTTCTTGATTTCTCTTTCTTTCTCTTAGCCTTTGTATTTACTCTGGGTCAAGCCAATTCCTGATTTCCCTGGCCATAGAAAAGGTTGTATTGTAAATAGGGGTACTCTCAAGGTTGACTTTTGGTCTCCATCCTCTGTGTCCCCATCCTGTTGGGGGACGATCTGATTGCTTGGATGTTCCTGCCAGAACTGTCTGTGCCTCAGTTCATCCCTTGGCCTTAACGGTTGTCCTCTGGAGTGTCTCGAGTCCTCTGCTCTCCTGTCACCCTTGGTATCCCTTAGTCCAGGCTGCATCAGTCTTTGCCAGGATCGGCAAGAGGTGCCTGGAGTTATTCTACCTTCTCCTCTTGCTTCCCACACCTCTTTTTTTTTTGAGATAGGGTCTGGCTTTGTAGTTCAGGCTGGCTCTGAGCTCACTATGTGGCCCAGGCGAGCCTTGAACTCACAGCGATCCTCCTGCCTCTGTCTCAGAGTGCTGGGATTATAGGCGTGAGCCACCACGCCCGGCCCCCACACCTCTTTTTATGCAGCAGTCATAAAGATTTTTTTCTTTAGTGATATCCAGGGCCTTTGCAGTGAACTACACGCTGAGCCCTTTATAACTTTTTCATTTTGAGACAGGGTCTCAGTAAGTTTCCCAGGCTAGGCTTAAACTTTTTTTTTGTACCAGGAATCTGATCCAGGGATTCAGGCTTGCCAGACAGGCATGGTGCCACTGAGCTATATCCATGCCGAGGCTGGGCTTAAACTTGTAATCCTCCTGCATCAGCCTCCAAGACTGAAGATATTTCTGGTGCGCACTGCCATGCTTAACTCAGATTAGAACATCAGACCAGATCATATCGTTCCTCTCTTGACATCTTTCACTGATACCCTACTGCCCTTAGATACGATCCAGAGTCATTACCACGACCAGCCTGCTTCTTTCATGTCAGACTGCCCTCCCGATGTGCCTTTCTCCTAACCTTCCTGCCAGGTTCCAGACACACTCTGCCCTCCAGCTCTGGAGCCTTGGCATGTCCATGACCCAGAACCGTGTCTCAGCCCTGCTCCAACTCATTTTTACCATTATCATTACTTTTTAAGAGAAAACTTCAAGTCTTCCATTCTACATATCATTCCCCATTGTAACACCTTATTGCACCCTGGACTTTTGCTTCATAACATTTAATACACTTGTAATTTTTGCTTTGTGGCATTTACAGCTTGTAATGCATGTCTAGAGAAGTGATTGTGGTAGGTGTGTAGTAAATGTTTATGGATGGTCTTGGTCTCTGCTATAACGTGTTAAGTACTGGGTGGGTAGCAGCTGTTCCCAGTTCATTCACCAGCATAACCTAGGCACCCAGTGTTGTGCCTTAGGTATGCAGTAGGTGTTTAGTGGATGATGAATGGAAAAATGAGTACAGAAATGACAAGTGTAACTGTTCTCCCTGTGGTATTGGCCTTTGCCGTCTCTTGCATTCTGTGTTTTCTTCAAGGAGAGGGGTAGGGATTCTGAGTGACTGTGGGTACCCGAGGATTTTGCTCATGTGACTGGGCTGCTGGTGCCCTTGCTCTTCTCACTGGGCTACCCCGCAGGTGCCTGGAGCAGTACACACACTGCCAAGGCGCTCCATCAGTGTTTAAGGTAGACATTTTAAGGAACAAGAAGGCTGCTGGGGGAAATGCTGCCCTTAGGCATAAAGCAGTTTCCGAAAAGACTGCGAGCTGGCAGAGGACTGACTGAGTCTGACTCTTGTTTTTCATGGGTTTGCCTGGCACTTTCTGTGATGCTGGATGCCCTGGGGGTAAACTAGCGCCTTGGCACTTCATGCAGACTGTTGGTATACGGAACTGGGTGGTGCTATCCAGGAGGAAAGATGGGTCGCTTTGGTCAGCACATCTGGTGGTCTCACCTGCAGAACCTGGTCCTCTTCTGGGCCTCATGTTTCAATTGTACATAGAGAGTGAGCTCAGCACTAAGGCAGCTCCAGACCGGAGCCTTCTGGACAGAGGGGGAAGGCTGCATGTACTTTGTGGGTGTAGGCTCCGTGGTGGTCACTGGTGTGCGAAAGGATTCACCCCTCTGCGTATGGCCCCAGAGCAGAAGAGGACTGCGGGAGGCAGGCAGCCTGCCTCTGCCCTGTCAGGATATTCACATGAAGACTTGATCATATTTGCAGCACACAGTGTGTCCATTCTTTGTGGGGAGTTGGTGCATGTACACATCTTAAGTATTTTTTTTCATTCCCTCCTGTTCTCTCTCCCCTCCATCTCTTGATGACCTTCCTGTTTGAGAATGATCTCTCTGCTTCCTGTTATCTTTTATTCTGCTCTTTATTTCTATTTTGAGTTTCTTTGATTCTGATGCATCCATTTCCTACAGATGACTAAAGTTTTTTCTTAATTTATGGCAGAGTACTACTCCACTGTGTGTAAATGGCACATTTTGGTTTTTTGTCCACGGTCCTATAGCAGCTTCCAGGATTCAGTTATTATGAATTGTGCTGCCATAAACATGGGTATGCAGATATCACTGTATTATGCCTTTAACTCTTTTGGGAAGTTGCGTGGAAGGGGAATAGCTAGGTAAAATAGAATTTCTAGTTTAAGTTTTTTGAGGCCTCTCCGCACTGATTTCCATAATGGATGTTCTAGTTTACATTCCCACTGACAGTGAAGAAGTGTTCCTTTTTCCCTCTGTAGCCCTACCAGCGTTTGTTACTATTTGATTTCTTGATGGTGGCCATTTTTTCTGTGGTAAAGTGAAATCTCAGTGTTGTTACTAGTTCCATTTCTCTGTTGAATAATTTTTCATGTATTTATAGGACATTTGTAGTTCTTTTTTAAAAATTGAATTCTTATAGGTGCATTTTATATACACATCATGATTATATTCAACCTTGAGAATTTGTACCAATACATGACATGACTTAATTCTCATTTTTTCCCATTCCCCTGCCCACCCTACAACCCCCCCTCCCATATATATGCTTTATTTCCTTTTTTTTACCATCTTGTGTTTTTGTAGGGACATTTTTAGTTCTTTTTTATTTTTTCTTTTAAGTTTTTTTTTTTGAGACAGGGTCTCACTTTGTAGTTCAGGCTGGTCTTGAACTCAGCCTCGAACTCAGCAATCTTCCTGTCTCTGCTTCCCAAGTGCTGGGATTACAGGCATGAACCATGTCCAGCACTGTAGTATGTGGTACTGATTGCTGGTGGGCGTAAGTTACCACGCCCAGCATTGTTGTATGTGGTTACTGGAGATCTAACCGGGACCTTGCACTTGCAAGGCAGGCTAGACCCACTGAGCTAAATCCTCGGCCCCGTTTGTAGTTCTTAAGAAGACATTGGCATTTTATATTTTATTTCACTGGTGATAACTGTGTTTTAATCAAAATATTTAGTCCTTTCCCTTTTTTCCAATAAATAGTCCCTCTCTAATGAGAGTAAGGCCCCAGTGACCATGTGTCCACTGTGAGTCCTCTTGCCCCGGTGATTTGTGGCCTGCCAGTAGAGCTGGACAGGGGCAGCTTAGAGGATGCAGGCGCTAAAGGAAGAGGACTCATAGGTGGGTGGCACTGTGGCAGCTCTGTACGTGTCTGCTGGGGTGTATTACCTGGAACAGGTGTGACGGAATCGATAGGCCCAGAGATGTTTGATGAGGCACCTTCTGGGAAATTGTGCATCCAAGGAGCCTCTTGGGGCTTTCAAAGAACACCGAAGCCCACTGCCGTTCCTGGTCCTATCAGTGGGCTAGGTGCTGCCGGGAAAATGCAGATGCCGCATCACAGGTCAGTTGTGTTGAGCATGCAGCAATTATCCAGCTTTTGAATGGAGAACTCTGGAGCCGGACAACCTGCAGTTGAGCCTTTCAGATGAGTACCCTTGCCTAGTCCTCAGTTTTCTCATCTGGAAAATGAAGAAAATACTAGTACCTGGATAGAAGGTTGTGGTGAGAAGTAACTGATGGTAGGTAGAGCTCTTGGTTGTGTTTTGTTACCAAGATATGGATCGTTTCTATTATCTGCATCTCATGAAAAAGCATAAAACGAAGAGTGGGGGCAAGTGCTGGTTCCAGCTAGGATTCACACCTGTGAGTTCTGCTGGCTCATGGCACGGTTTATTCCTGTACTCCCTCGTTGTGTGCAGTGTTTTTGTAATGTCCATATGGATGCCTGTGCTAGGGCGGCCGTAACAAAATATTGTGTGCTGCGTGGCTCCAGCAGCAGGCATTTCTTTTCCCACAGCCCTGAAAGTCCAAGATACAGGTGGCTGCGTGGTAGGGTTCTCTTCCTCACTGCACACAGCTGCTTTCTTGCTTTCTTCTTCAGGTGGCAGTGATAGCTCTCTAATGGCTCTTCTTCCGTAACAATACCCGTGGGATCAGAGGCTCGCTCTATGACCTTATTCATCTTGAATTCCTCTCTCCAGATCCTATAGCCAAGTGCAGTCTTGTAGGCATCAAGGCCTCGGTGTACAAACCTTACGGGGAGGTGCTTCAGTCCGTGGCATTCTAGTATCTTCCATGGATGGGTGTGTGCCTTTTGATCTTTGAACATAACTGTTATTTCAGCCTTGGAAGCGTTTGTCTCTGCTGCCAAGAAGCTACCACAAGAAGATGTGTATGATGTCGTGGAAGGGTACATAAAGATCTCTGTGGAATGTGCAGAAATTTTCCAGCTTCTGAGTGGAGAGAAGCGGCCTGAAAATGAAGTATGTTTGTTCCTTCCCTGACCTGATGAAGAGAAGCTAATGTTGTTGTGTGTTAATTTAAGCTTGATGAAAAGGGATATAAATTTCCCAGATGGCACCAGTCGTTTTCAGAGAATGACTCGTTGTTCCATTGTGTAGGAATACCATATTTTCTTAATGATGTTTAAAAGCATTTTACTGGCAAAGGCTAAGCTCTTATTAATATTTGGTAAACAGTGTCAAGGGGCTGGATCATAGATCAGAAGGCACCTGGTTTAATGAAAAGGAAGCAGATAAACACTACTGTACACTCAGAACATGTGTAGAATTGGTTGTCTTGTTCCAAAGAGACGGACAGCTTGGAATGTTTACAAACTCATGAGAGTTTCAGGGCTATTGTTATAAGGCTGTAAACCCCAAAGCATCGAGACTCTATTATTATTGGAGGTCTCTCCTTCAGGGTGTTCCGTATTTCAGGCTTAGAGCCTGGGTCCTTGTGGCTAACCCTTAACCTTCTTGGCTAACTCTGCACACTGAATTTTGTAAACCTACGTGTAACTCTAGTCAGGTGAGAGAATGTTGTATAGACAGGAGGAAATGATGAGATGATTCACAGCATTTCAATTCTGTCTTTGCAGATGCTATTAATCTTTCAAGTTTTTGAGGCCATATTATTGCGAACAGCAAGTGACCTTTCTCATTTTCATGTCGTGGGCACAAATATTGTGAAGAAGCTAGTGAACAGCCACATGAAGCTCCTGTGCGAGTCGCTGTACGCCTCGGGTTACAGGTAAGCCCTCTGCCTCGTGTGACAAAGGACTGCTCTGTGCTGTGGTCAGTGCTCAGCTTTCCATGAGTACCTTCAAACGTCCCTTCCCTCACAAGCGGAGCTGAGCTGTTTCTGAGGCTCTTGTGATGGCGTCCCAGCCTCTCCTAGCAGGGGCTGTTGCTGACTCCTGTCCTTCCATGTGTCCCTCTTTTCTTCACGTAGCAAATTGCACAACCAGGTGTCTGCTGAGGTGACCTTGTGCTTCTGCTATTCCTGACCTACTTAGTTTCCTGTCCTTCTGCAGGGTAGCTCGAGCCTGCCTCAGCCTGATGGCTGCCATGGTGACCCAGGGTCCTGAAGCTGCCAGGGATGTGTGCAGCCATTTTGATTTGAATAGAAAGAACTTGTATGCCCTGGTGACCAAGAGAGACTCAAAGGTTAGTAGCCCAAGTATTGTGCTTCCCGCCTGAGTGGACGGTGGGGCAGCCGCCCAGCAGACCCTGCACCCGGGGACATTGAAGGAAGCTTCTAGGGCTGAGAAGGGGAGGAGGTTGGCAGTACTTCTGGGAGGACGACCCAGCTGTGAGCAGCCACTCTTCTGCCTCAGAGGAGTGAAGGCTGTAAAGTGCCCGGTCCTCCATTCTCACCTGTCCACTCTAAAGCGTACCTGGAGCTCGAGGCCAGTGACATCCTCGGAGAGAGTTCTGATGCTCTTTGATAAATGACTTTCTGCCTCCAGGTTAGACTCGCATCATGGGCTGGGGCTAAATGGTGGGAAGGAGAGGTGGAGTATAAATGCTTGATTTTCAGGATAGCTGTAAAAGGAAGTTGCCAGTGGCTCCAACAGTGTCACTTGTGTCTGGGAAGTCCCATTAAAGCTTAACTGGAACCCAAGTTCTCCCCATTTTCTGAGCAGAAGGACGAACAGTGGGTGAGGTGGAGACCCATGTTAGCATTGTGCCCCTCTGTGCCCATGTGCTAACTTCTCTCAACACTCCTTGGAATTAAGAGTCCACATTGTCAGGAAATAGACTCAAGGGTTAATAATGATGCCAAGTAACTTCTGCTGTGTAGCATGGGTCTGGAGTTGAAGGTTTTACAAGGATTACACATAAGATGCTCTGAGGAAAATGTCTAGGTCTTAGTGTCTTTTAGATACTGTGCTTTATTAACATGTCAGCAGGTTGCATTCGGTGAGTAACGGCTCCTGACATTTAAATACATTTCTAATAAAAGGAGTATGTGTACACACTCGAGCAAATATCACGGTTCTTTGGTCTTGGCAACAAGCCTGGCAGTAATTACCCACCAGTTACCTTCGCCTTCCACCCTGTCTGTCCTAACTCGAGCCGTCCTAGTAGTGGAGGCTCAGGCACCAGGCCACCCACCAAGACCAGACCGTGAGAGAAGCCCTTCTGCAGCTCCCCTTCCTGCTCAGCTACATCATCTTGGGGCAGGTGACTTTACCTCTGCAGACCTGAGAAATGAGAGTCAATGCCAGGCTGAAAGTGTTCTTACTTTCTTTCATCTCGAGAACGAGAAAGCTCTTAAATACTTTATGTGTTGTACGAAATAGGGTCTAGACATTAAATTGTTTTGAACTGGAAATGTCAGGAACATAAAAATAGAGTGGCATCAGGAGGCCCCGTGTTCCAGCCTCATCACAACTCGTCACCCCCCCCCCATTTTTTCAGTTTGCTTTGCGAAACCTATTATAGCCAATCCCAGGCATGAATCATACCTCACCATAAATATTTCAGTGTGTACTCTAAACAGAAAAAGGCCTTTTAAAAACAAAACCACAGAACCATTATCACACCTATCACCATTAATAATTTCTCCCTGTTATCTAGAACCTCATTTGGTCTCCTAGTTTTTCTCAGTATGTGAACATTATTTTCATACTGTGTTAGTCACTTTCCTTGTCCCTGAGCCACAATACCTGACACCCACAACTCCAAGGAGAGGTTTACTTTGGCACACATTTTTCAGTCCGTGCCCAGTGCCAGGGCAGGAAGGGCCATGGTCAAAGGGTCTGGGGGAGGAAAGCTGCTCACGTCATTGTGTGGAGGAAGCAGGGGAAAGGGAGGAACAGAGACCTTTCAGGTCATGCCCCCCATAACTCATGTAACACCAAGTCAGCTGTACCGCCCCCACGATCCAGGCACCCTCAGAACACGAACATTTGGGGCAATTTCAGATACAAACCGTAAGAGGTTTCAGAGAGTATACAAACAAGATCTACATATTGTATTTGGTCTATAAGCTTCTGCAAGCTTGTTGTGTCTCTTTTCAACCTTAGTGTTTCTCCAGCCTCTTTTTTATGTACTTTAGTTGTTAAAGATTCTAGTAGCAACTTCTGTTTTTTTAGCGAGCATATTTGACCATTTGGGAGGGAATTATTAAAGCTTCCTGAAGAAAGAGGACCATGGATATCTTCCTGCAGCCAAAGAAAGCATTGTTAAAATCCTGTGCCAAAGAGCAGTCTTGCCAAATACATTTTGGTCTATTTTAGACAGTGTTTTGCAGAACGAGCCCTGAATTGTTCAGGACATTTTCTTCCAGGGATCACAGCTTTGTGAGATCACAGACTAAGAATGAAGGAGCAGGATGTCTTTGAGGGAGTAGCTGGAGGCTGAGAGGGGGCCCAGGTGGCCCCACAGGAGCCAGTGGTGCGAGCTGGGGTGAGGAAGTGCTGGATCCCAGAGACCTCATCTGTCTGGTTCTCTCGCAGTGTTGGAATCGGAGTTTTAGAGCTGTTAGATACATAGAAAAGGAGCCTGCAGGTGGTAATCAGATTCCTTCTCATTTAGAATCTCGGGGCCAGAGGACCCAGGGGAGGATCTAGTCCAGCCTCGCTGTGTGTAAGTGGGACAGCAAGATCTAGAACTGCAGAGCCTGGGGCCAGCTCTCCAGGGCTCTGAGTCCAGGACTTTCTCGTGGACACAGAGTGGTGGTTCCACCAGATGGATGACAATAAAATAAAATTTTCCAGACAGGCTGTAGGGTTATATCAGCATTTATTCACAATATGAGGTAAATGGAGACCAGGAAACAGTGACCGTGCGGGGCTTACGGAGGTGTTAATGTGATCATTGGGGCCCCTGTGTAGCTCGGGAGTGGAGTGCTGGGTACCTTAAACTCCCTCAGGGCAGTTTCTTAGTTATCTTGGCATTGCCTCAGCCTGAACTGGGGCATCCTGAACATCATGGGGCTTTGTGAACATGGAACTGCTGAGTGAAGGACCAACAGCATCCAGTGTCGGGCCTCCTGGAACGTGTGTGCTTATTCTGTACACCAGGTATCATTGTACCCAAACCCATATGTTGAAGAGCCCCGCAGGTCAGTGAGTTCGTTTGAAGCTCTGGTTGTGTCTGGAATAAATCAGCATCCATCTGATAAGGTCTTGGGTAAGTGCCATGTGACATGGATGGAGTCAGACTCAAGAACTACCAAATGCACAAGGCCTAAATCCAAATGTTTTAGAGTAGGACTTGCATACCCCCCCCACACACACCTTTTCTCTTTTGAAGTACTGAGAATAGAAACTAGGGCCTTACACATACTAGGCAAGCAGTTGACCACTGAGCTCCATCCCTAACCCTTTGTATTTCAAGGCAGGCTGTCTCAGGTACCTAGGCTGGCCTCAAGCCTGCAGTTCTCCTGTCTCAGCCTCCAAGTAGCTGGTATCACAGGCGTCTTTTCTCTAGAAGAAATGTCCCCAACAAAACAATAAGGAATGATTTAGCTGATTAAAGACTCAATTCACAGAGGCCTAAATGATGCCGCATTTGCCCTGCACCTTGAGAAAAGGTGAGATGTAGGTGAGCCATGAGAATAAAGGAGAGCATCTTTTTTTTGAGACAAAGTCTTGCTTTGTAGTTCAGGCTGGTCCTGAGCTCACTATGTAGCCCAGGCTGGCCTTGAACTCAAAGCCATCCTCCTGCCTCTACTTCTTGAGTGCTAGGATTGTAGGCGTGAGCCACCATGTTGGTCACTGTGGTATATGGTAATGATTGCTGGTGGACATGAGGCACCATGCCCGGCATTGTTGTATGTGGTTACTGGGGATTGAACCCAGGTCTTTGCACCTGCAAAGCAGGCACTGGAACCACTGAGTTAAATACCCAGCCCATTGGAGAGCATCTTATATTCCAACATGAAGCAGCTTTCTTAATTATTCCAGTTCTGCTACTTGGTTACTTAGTGGCTTGAGTGAGATTTTAAAACCTGACGGAACTGAGGATGGTTAGCATCTTCACCTCAGCTCGTGCTGAGGAAGACGACGAGAGACCAGCGGCGTCCGGTGTCGGGCCTCCGTGTGCTCAGTAAACACTAGTATTGTTATCACTGATATCACCACCCCCTCAGCTGCCACTGCCCGGGCACAGGACTCTGGAAAGCAGAGGTGACCCCTGTTTCTTGCCAGGTATCTGTAGCAGTAATTCTGTGTACTGTTAATTTATTTCCTTGCCAATGAATGATGGCACCTTGGTATAACTGTGAGGTGGGTGAAGTTTGGGCTGTATGAGATGGGGGGTCTGAGCATGCGTGGTGGCTTTGGAACTGCCGACCAGAGATGTATGTGACCCTGTGCTTCAGCTTCCTTGGGTGTAGAAGAGGGATGATGAGACGTGGCTTTGTGTCTGCGGCACTGAGAGGGAAAGCTAGTCAGCTGGCCCTAGAGACTTCCTAGAGTGTGAGTTGCCGGCCTTGGAGTGGTGCAGGCTGCACTCCTGGGTTCTCTGGGCTGACCTTGTAACATGAAGCATCTGTGCTTCGGTTTCTCCCATGGGTGAATAGCTTCTATCTAAGACATCATCACACTGGCTTCTTATCAAAAACAGTGCTAGACCCTCCTTTATTTCTGGATTTGCAAATACATGGATGGATTATTGTCACTGGTAGACGAGGGGATGGGTGTAGGTGGGCTGAGAGCTGTCTGCTGTCCACAAGCATGCTCCATAAACTTCATGATTTACATGCTACATTTGGGGAAGGGGGTACCGTTGGGGGTAAAGTAAGAGCAAGCAAAAGCCATTTGCTTCCCATAAAGTGTACATTGTTTTCAGACGTCCACCCTCAGCTGACTGGGACAAGACTGAGAGGGTGGTGGTGTTGGGCGGTGCATGCCTGCCTGTTGCATTCCTGTCTTTTCTGCCTGTGTGTGTGACATGCATGTGACATTTGGGTCTCCTTTGTCCTCCAGGGACTGCCTGACGTCCGGCTGGCTTACATCCAGTTCGCCCTCTCCTTCTTAATTGCTGGTGATGATAACACTATAGGGCAAGTGCTGGAGCTGAAAGGTCGGTATTCCCGTAGGAAAGCCCACCTGCAATTGTTCTGAAAACCCTACTGCAAACCATTTCTCCCAACATGTCTGCAGCCTTTGCAGCTGCAGTGTGTGCTAGCATAAGGGAGGAGTGCAGGGAACAGAGCCCAGGTACTGCCATCTTGATATCACTGTAGCATCAACAGAGGCCTTCCTGTGAGACCATGTAGAGTGCTGAGCTTTGCCCTGCCAGAGGTTTAATGCAAACAAAGGGGCTTTTGGTTCCAGAACATACATAGATTCATAGTCGTGGCTACCTGGCTTTCCTTACAAATAAAATTTAAGGCTGGGACTTTACTACACAAATGCAAGGTCCTGGGTTCAGTTCCCTGATACCACACACACACACACACACACACACACACACACACACACACACAATTAATTATGTGATTTAGGGGATAGCTCAGTGTTAGAGCACTGACCTAGTGTGTCTAGGGCCTGTGGATTCGATCTCTTCCACTATGGTACAGGCATCCATGCATAGTTTAATTAGTGTCATTGCTCTACCCCATGCTGTCAGAAAATTCTGACTTGACCACCTTATGGCAGCTGTCTTTCTAGAGCAAGGCTTGGTATAGTTCTTTAGGGCCACTTGTGTTTTATGAAGAGATTTAGTAAGACAGTAAATGACGAGACTGAGTTTACTTAGGACCTGGTCGTGGCTCAGTAAGATTCCCACAATTGTGCATGTGTTCTGGTCAGAACTCAGTGTCCTATTTAGGGGACTGGAGGGTGTGGGTGGGGCTCCATCACTGGCTGGGCATCCCGGAAGAAGCATGATGCCATGGACAGTTCTCCACTTATTTCTGGAACTAAGCCCAGGGTGTCTTTTTGCTACCAGGGCCAGTATTTGCTGAGCTCCGCTGAGTGCCCCAGCCATCTGGCCTTTGCTGAAGACAGTGTGGGTACTTGTTTCCACTGCCAAAGCAGCAAGTTTCTATGACAATTTGGTCTCCTGCATCAGATCTTCTAAGATGTTTGATCTAGTGATTCCATGTGTAGGCATTTCTTTTAAGAAAATAAGGATGTTAATTGTTGGTTAGAGATTTTTTTCTTGTATTAGCTGAAGACAGACCTCTGTCAGCCATGTAAACAGGGCTTGGTTGAGCAAGTTGAGTATTAGTCGTATGATGGACTGCAGCTGTTAAAAATGCTGCAGAAATATGCCTGCTGACCCTGGAGTTCGTCACTGATGCACGATTGGGTGTCAGTTCAGAGCAGTAATGCACGATACCATTTTCCCAACAGCTGAGTAGCTAAGCTGTCATTTGTTTTGTCTTTGTGAATGAAGAAATGGTCCCATCTTTTTGCGGCTTTCTCAGCCAATACAGTTACATCAGAAGTTAGTTATGGAGTTTACCTTTGGGAGTAGGGGGGTTATGATTGATTTGAATTTTGTTATTTTGGTTTGTTTAGTATTCTCTTATTTAAAAAATAATGAGTTTCTTTTGTCAAAGTTAAGTGTGTCAGAAGCCAGTAATATTGTGATTGTTCTGCTGGCTGTGCAGTGTTAGTAATGACAGGTCCCTGGTGCTGGTGGCTGTTTCCCTAGTGGTAAATAGTGTGGAGAAAGCGAAAAATAAACAAAGCACCCTCAAACTCCTCCCGCCAACCAATAAAATGATAGTCGTAATCTAAAACATATCTCTCAGCAAGTCTTAAGCAGGGGAGAGTTTTAAAGACTGCAGCCATACTGGGTTTCTTTTTCATGAAGTTCGTTTTACTTGAAGTACAAAAAAGAAAGTAAAATGGAACTAAAGAACTACTGAGCTCTTAGAACCGTCTTGTGATTATTTTACCTTGAGGTGCTCTTGATTTCCTATGTCATTAAGCTGATTTTTCTTGCTATAAACTTAGATAATTAAAGACAAAACATTTTTTAAAAGGTACATGGCATTGTTTTCGGTACCATGTACTTAGTAATGTTCTCTCATATCCAAAATATTTCCGCATTTAATGCTTTGAAATTTTTATTTTCAGAATTTATCCCTTGCATTTTTAGCTCAGGCATAAAGGAAGACAGGATTTCTACCATCAACATTTTGTTATCTACGCTGAGAACAAAGGTACGTGTTGGGTGATCAGTGTTCCGTCATTTGTTTTGTCTTTGTGAATGAAGAAATGGTCTCATCTTTTTGTGGCTTTCTCAGCTATAGTTATGTAGACTGAGTGGAAAACAGCTTCTTAAGCAGTAGCCAGGCTTGATGGTGAGTCTGGGGCCAGAAGCTTGAAGAGTTTGGAGCTGCTGTTGATCAGCAGTTCGCAGCAACCCAGTTACTTCATTTACAGCTCTGTGTAGTGTTCATTTGTCATGTCACATATTCTGGCTTTTGCAAACATCCTACAGAAATTTAAAAACTTGTCCTAAGAAATTGCTGCCCTTGAGACAGAAGCACCTTAAATGATTAGTTAGGACAACTCTGACCTTGTCAACATGAAAAGTTGTCAAAAGCCTGTGTAAAAGTGGCCATTAAGCACAAAAACACTTTACTTTCATATTTCATAAAACAGTGTGGCTTAACTGGGTACAGTTTTTCTGTCCTTGAGATATTTGACAATATCTAGAGACAGTTTTTAAAATTTTATTTATCTATTTTTATGATAGGTCTCACTGTGTAGTTTAATCTGATCTTGAACTCACTATGTGAGGCCCAGCCTGGCCTCACACTTATGACAGTCCTCCTGCCTCCACCTCATGAGTTCTGAGATTCTAGGTGTGCGCCACCACGCCTGGCTGTGGTTATGACTGGGGAGTTATAACTGGCCTCTGGGAGGTGGACACTGGAGGTGCTGCTGGGCATCCTGCAGTGCACAGGGCAGCACTGTTCCCTGTCCCCTAAGAATGTCACCCTACCTAAAGTAAAACAAATGGTGACATAGAGATTCTCTTACCAGAAGAGCATTGACATTTTTAGGGTGACATTCAGCGCAGAACTAGCAAAGATGCATTGAGCCAAGTACATCCTGGAGGAAGGGCCACAGCCTCTATGGAAGATACCAGTACATGGAAGACATCCCATGTGCTAAAGGGCTCATGTATTCTGTGAGCCTGACTGGGCACGGCTTTAAGCTGGAGTGCTGATCAGTATGGCCTAGAGGACACATTTCAAAGACTCAGATGGGGCCACACTGCCCAGGTTTGTGTAGGCTGACTTGTGTCTCAGTTCCATTTGTAAGACTGCATGCCAACTTCCCAAGCAGAAATGTATTGTGGACTTTACACAAGGCTCGATGGGGAGTGGCCAGGTGGGAACAGCCTGACTGCAAACGTCAGGCGCTGGTCCACTGGCAACATAGGATAATATTGAGCCCTCCAGAATGAGCTTCTGAAGGAGTTTTTTATGTGTAAAATCTTATATGAGGTAAGTAAAGGAGGCACAAAACCATATAACAATGTAATCTCAGGCCAAAGATAGCCAGTATGTATCTTCAGGCTGGGGCTCTAGGTAGGTGGGCCAGAAAGGACATATACCAAAATAGTAACAAGGTACCTGAGATGCCTAGAATATTGGTAAGTTTCTCTGGATGTTTTCCCCTTTTTGGCCAAAGTTTCCACAATTAGCATGCATTATTTTTATAATGATTAAGATAGTAAACAGTATTTTTAAAGACAAATAAATTTGGACCTTCATTTGTTCTATCATTGTTTTCAGGTAGTTCACAATAAAAGCATCACAAAAACCCAGAAGGTGCGCTTCTTTACCGGGCAAGTCCTGGTCCACATAGCTTCTCTCTACAGCTGGAATGGGGTTGCTGATGTAACCCCAGAAAATTCGGAGAATGCCAAGGTACAGTCTCATGGGTTTCAGTTGATCTTGGTAATGAGACCATCTCAATATTATACTGGGCTTAAAAAAAATCTCTAGGCCGGGGAGTTAGCTCAGTGGTTCCGGCGCCTGTCTTGCAAGCGCAAGGACCCGGGTTCGATCCTTGGTAACCACATACAATAATGGGTGTGGAGACTCACGCCCAGCAGCAACCAGTACCACATACCGCAGTGCCAGGCGTGGTGGCTCACGCCTGTCATCCCAGCACTCGGGAGGCAGAGGCAGGAGGATTGCTGTGATGTGAGTTGGAGGCTGAGCTCAGGGCCAGCCTGAACCACAAAGCGAGACCTTGTCTCAAAAAACCTTAAAAAAAAAAAAAAAAAATCTCTAGTTGAACTAATGGTACCACACCTATAATCCCTATACCTGGGATACTAAGGCCGGTTGGTTGACTGCTGTAAATTCAAGGTGAGCATGGGCTACTAGCCAGATCCTGTGTCAAAAACCAAAATTTAAAAAGTTAAAAACAGTCCCATCATTTTTTTTGAGACAAGGTCTTGCCTTTTGTAGTTCAGGCTGGCCTTGAGCTCAGCCTTGAACTCATAACAATCCTACCTCTGCC
>PVIR01010198.1:0-50797 GCA_004026965.1 Petromus typicus
AAGGTCTCACTAAGTTGCCCAGGCAGGACTCAAATTTGTGATCTTCCTGTCTCAGCTGCTCTCCATGCTGGGATTATAATTTGTTCTGTATCCAAAAGCATGTGTCTTCCGGAGAGTGGACAAGTGGCAGGAGCTGCCTCACCCTCCAAATTAGTGGGCTGTTGAAGTCATTAAGTGCTTATTTCAATAACAATATTACTAATTGCCTAAATTAATGAGCTCTATCTGTATGTTCTTGGTATCCATTAGGAGCTGCTGGCTGGCGTAGTATATGTTACTTCAGACAGTGGTCATGCAAGGGCTCTGAGGAAGGGGGCCAGATGTATTTATCTTTGTGTCAGAGGCTTAAACCATTTCATATGGTCAAAGCTATGTTAGTTAATCTTGTTTCAGAGCCAAATTGTGAAAGGAAAGGACAAATCTTGTTGAGCATTCTACAATATTTGAATAGCTGAACGTCGCAGGAAAGGGCAGAGAAGACAGCCAGGCATTTGGAAAAGACTTCTGCTGTGACGTTTGGCCCTATTTCCCTAGTTTGCCATTATCTGTGTGCTTCAGAAAGCCCTAGAGACTCTACCTGCCGTGCTGAAGTCGGGGTCCCTCGGAGTCACCAGCTTCCTCCAGAGATGCACCTGTGCAGGCTGTGGGCCGAGTCCTCAGCGAGCACCTGTGAGGAAGCCCGGGCCTTTTCCTGCCTGTCTCAGCACACAGCCTTCTCAGCTTGAGACCTGAGAGCTCTGGCCTTGATCATGATCTGCTGCGGCTTGTTTCTCCCAGTGCCATCCAGCCATTGATATTATCAGGCCAATTAAAAGCTTTCCTTTCACCAGGATACAAGCCAAACCAGAGGGCCTGGTCTCTGTTCAGTGGAGAGGGGAAGAGAAGAGACGAAGGCTGGATCTAAAGATCTGAGCCCTGGACACTTTGGATGCGAAGTTAATGCACCCAAGAAGAATCCTGGAAGAGGAGCAGCCTGCAAATCCTCCTCCCTGTCGCCATTCTTCTCCATCCCAGCAGAACAGACCAACTGATCCACAAGGCAGCCTACAGCCTGAAATTATGCAGCTCTCTGGTGTAGGGGAAAAAAAATCATGATTTCTTTAGCTTTCTTCACTTACATTCACAGGAATTTAATTAATGTCTCTTTTCAGGTCTCCAGCCCCTGCTTATCCCTTTCATTGTTCTTTTGCATGAACTGAAAGAATATTTATGCCACTCTCCAAAGTTTCAAGTCCAACTGAAGAGGAAAAGTGTAATATAAACACACCCATGAGCTGCCTTCTCTGCCTGGGTCCCTTAAATAGTAAACCACAATTAAAAAAAAAAACCAATATGTATTGAGTGTTACCATAGCACCAGGCACTGTCTTTAACACGGAAAAATATTAACCCAGCAAATTCTCTGAAAAACACCCTTCGAGGGCAGAGCCATCACAGACCAGGAGCCTGAGTGTCAGGAGTTTGGAAACACGCCCGGGAGATGGGCAAGGGCGTTGCAGAGTTGAAGAAATTGGAGCGTTCCTATTGGCCCCACCCCCTTTTGGCAGGAAGAAATTGAGAATTAATAGTTTCTGATTAATTGGGCTGACTGTGCCTGACAGCTGTCTACTAAACCATCTCTCTGCTTGCAGAGCCAAAGAACAATGATTGCTGTTTAGGTTTTGTAGACCGAGTTATTTTCAGGAGAAGTGAGGAAGTTGTCTATGTTGGTCATTCTCGAGGTGCACTAGTATCTGATCTTTTCTTCCTCAACCTGATCAATGACCCAAAGGATTCCATTCATTCTTTTTTTTTTTTAATTTATTCTTATCTAGTGTTTGGCAAAGAGTTTTCGATGTAGCAAGTCCTTAATTATCTGTTAAAAATACACTACCCTCTATTTTTTGGTTAACATTTATTAAGAAGTTTACAATTTAATACAGTACTGATGAATATTCATTCTCTAAGTCCTTGAAAGTTAGAAACACTTCATTCTCCTTCTATTCCCCTTTTAAAGGAGTTTAGGATGCTGGAGACCAGCTAACGCAGTGAAGCTTAGATTTCACCTCTAAACTAGTTCATTTTTAGTTGAGTGTTTCCTTCATTGTCTGTGTGTCGTTTCATCTTATCTCAGCAATTCTTGCTGCTTCTGGACATCTTCATGTCAGTGATTGTGCTCAGTGAGAGAGTTTTCCAGCCTTTCCCTCTTAGCTTTTCATTTCTTTGATGTTTCTGCCCCCACCTCTATGCCTGAACCACAGATTTCTGTTTCTTGTGGACTATACTTCCTTAGCCTTTCACTTACTTGGAATGGAGACTTTTCCTTTGGGCTATCCTTACACACTTTGGACAACATTTATTCTTCTGGGCCATTGTGTTTTGGAAAAAGGTAGCAATTTAGACTGAACTAATGGCACTTTTTCAAGTTATTGTTGAAAATTAAAAAGTGAGAAAATTTGCGTGACTACAAATATGTCTTTATCAGTATGTTTCTAGTCAACCAGTGCTACTTGTAGTTGCATTACATTTTATACTAAAAATAAAATACAATAATGATACTGTCCAGGGAGTATTTTATAACACACACACACACACACACACACACACATATGGTACCATTCCACTTAAAGATCTGGTTCATTTGCCGTAAATATCATTAGAATAGTCCAATAAGTCCTTTAATGTTTTAATGATTTAGTGGGTATAAGTTGCCTAAGACCTGGCTTTACCTTCAAAGAGCCTTTATTTTTCTAATATTGATTGATTTTTCAGGCTACTCACATTGATCTTTTAAAATTAATTGTGCATCTATACCACCACTAAATTTGTCAGGAATTCATGGAATCTGTAGTTTCTCTTTTCCTATTAAATCTGAATTGTTTTTTTTATAAGAATTTGACAGTCTTGATTAAAATAACAGTATTTTTTGGACTTTAATGAAATCGAAACAAGACCTAAAAGTAGGATGTTTTAGAGAATAAATTGATAGAAATATCATAAAATGAGATTTATACCTGATGTTCAGTCTGTGAGAATAGTTTTACCCTTGCAATCTAATATAGGAAACAAGAGCTAATAAAACACACATGTCACCCCTTTTAAAGTATAAAGTGGTAAGATATCTAAGTAAAAAAGATATCTAACCTGTGGTCAGTATGCAGTTACTCTTTTAAGTTTGTTAAATCATGTGATAAATTCTCTATCTTTAACATGGGGAAAGATTGAAACACATAAATGGGACCAGTCATTGTGAGCTGGCCCTGCTGCACAGAGCCCTGTAGACCGCACCACTCTCTGACTCCCTTTTTCCAGTATTTGTCTTCACACTGTCTACACAATATTATTTCATTTTTACTTGTGATATCTACTTGTTTAATCTTTGCTTTTCCCACTTAACTGGAAATTACAAATAAGCAAGGTGCCCTTTTTGGATACGATGGGCTTAGACCTTTGATATGTCGATGTGTGGTTGGATCTTAATATTTTTCATCCAGTGTAATCAGAGAAGGAGTATTTTTCTTCCTTAATATCTAGTGAGTGGTATGCAATTCATATTTTCCTGTAAAGAATTCTTTTAGATTTTTGTCCTTGACATTCGCAACTGCTATGTATGTGGCTAGTGTAAGTAATTGTCTCAATATGGAATGAAAACATTTATTGCTTTTTCAATGTAGAAATAACCTGCCTACAGTTTTCATTAAATGTGAGGAGATAGATGGCTTCCAAACCGGTTAGTCCAGTGGTTTAAGCCTTTGCTATTCCTTGAAGCCAGTGAGGAAGTTAGAGAGGCTGGAGGGCTTTCGAGGATAATTCATTGCTTTTTTCCTTTAACTAATCACTGTATCTGGGGTCGGGGGCTGTAAATGGTGTCTTTTGTCCTGTACCACCTTGGAAGAGGGCGGGCAGGATGTGGGTGAGATGAGAAGGCCATGTTCAGGGAGAGGGGCGCCTGAATTTCACCAGTGCTTCCAACTCAGATTTCTTGTCCTTGCTTGTGAGGTTTTAGGAAAGTATCGCTTGAGTTCCTGTATCTCATACGTTAGCTCCTTGATTCCCAGTTCTGCTTTCCTTTCCAATGCTGGAAAATCCTCAGCATCCATCCATCTGATAAGTGTCTGCAGACTGAAAAGCAAATATTTATTGGCTGATGCTAAGTGAGGTGCACCAGGGTATGCGTGGAAGTTGCAGTCATGGGAGTGGTGAGGGTGGCCTTCTGTCTGTTTCCTTGTCACAGAGAGAGAGAGAGAGAGAGATATGAAACCAGCAGACTGATGTAAGATGACTTGGGAAAAGGGGAGTAGTTTTCAACAGGCCCTTGAGCCCCGCCTCTCTGAATACCTGGTGTTGAAGCTAAGGCTATAGCAGAGAGCACCAGAAAGCCAGGCAAGCTGACTCAAGAAAACTGCAGGTGAAGAGTAAGTGTGTGTAAAAGCTACTGTGTGTGGAAAGACTTACAGATTCAAAGAATGAAATCAGCGTCCTGTTTAGAATGGCATGGAGAGGAGGGACAGGGACAGATAAAACCAGCAGAGTCTGGAGGCAGCAGATCAGGTTGGAACTTAGGGGCTATGAAAGGAGATTAATGGCAGAGCACATGGTCCGATTTCAATTGTGTCGGGTGAGAAACCTGGCTAGTAGGAGACCAGATTGGAGAGATCAAGTGGAGTGTAGGAGAAAGGATAGAAAGTGCCAGGATGAGAGAGGAAAGTTTTGGCTGGTGTGGTCTGGACTAGCTGTGTAAGGGTGGACTCCTCTGATACATCCCCTAGAGATACGCTGGTCAGGATTTCTGGGGCGGTAAGGTTTTACTTAGTTGGTTTTTTTTTTTTTTTAAATTTGCATACTAATTGTCTTCTCTCCTAATCTCTGATTATGAACTGGTTTATTTATTGCATGGTTGGTGTTTTTAATGTCAGAACCTAGAATAAGACCAGGCTTTTGGTGTTCAGCATGTACTTGGTGAATGAAACCATCTCCCTTGGTGCCGAGACTCTAGACACATCAGGGCTACAGTCCAGACTATAGTCTCCCAGAGAGCACCAGCCATGTCAGGTGGCGGGGAAGTCGGCACCACACTGACTGCTCCAGGCTTTCCTGTAGGAGTGAGAAGCAAAACCCTAATGTGGGGCTCAGTCAAGGCCCGAGCCTTCCTGTCCTGCTGCTCGTCCACCAGACTGCCCCACAGGTTGGTTTAGGTACCAGCTCCCCTGCCCCACATGGTGACCTGCATTTGCCCAGGACTCCACTCAGCATTTAGCCCCCTGTTGTGGACTCGCTCACCCTTGCGTTCCCGCTTAACTCCACACCGAGCCTCTCTACACAGTCATGAGCCGCTGGCTGGTCCTCGGTGAATATTTGTTGACATCACCATTAGTCATCTAAATTGCTGCAGTCTAGAGAATATGAAGGACTCCAGCGGTGGTTACTTTACCGCTCCTTGGAAAATAGTCAGGGCAGGAAGAGTTTTCCCCACTTTGTTCAGTGTCATGAAGGTAAAGCGAGTGCCTTGGTCCATGGCGTGTTTGTAGATTGCAACAATCACCTGGTTGGTTAAAAAAAAGTAGATACACTAGCCACATGGAAAGTGATCTTGATTTTAGTGGTCCAGAGTTTTACTTGGCAGATTGTGCATCTGCTTTTGTTTAAAATACCTGTGGTAATAGTGTTCAGTAAAGTTGAATCGATGTCCTACATCGTGCATCTCAGATGTCAATAGGCAGCAGGTCACACATGCACAATCAGACTCGGTGGCTGTAGGATGAGACCCAAGGTTTGATGTGTAACAAGCTCCAGAGCGAGGCTGCGGGGGGATGGCCTGAGGCCCACAGTCTGGGCAGGAGGGCTGGGAGCCACGGAAGATAGGATCGCCTGTGATGAAAGGCAAGGGCGCGTTGTGACTCCGACATCAGGCACACCACGTGCTGTGCCACACACTTTGAAGGTGAAACACTGCCAGGGTGGGCTCGCCAGGGTCCTCTCCTCCTTGAATGAGCAAGTTTATAACAGTGCAGATCACTGGATCCCCCAGGCCCCTAATTAGAGATAATCACTTCTTCCTTGGCCATCCCCTACCCCACTGATACTTTTATTTAGAACTTAGGAAATTAAGAGGGAAACGTTCATTTTAACTCCCCATGGTGTGAACTCCTTGGGAGTTGGGTGTTTGTGTGCTGTTATTTATCCTGGTGTTAATGAGTGACTGCCAAGCACCGGCAAGCAGGACATGCCATACCAGAATCTTAAATTTTCTATACATTTTTTGCAAATTTAAATTAATTTTAATATTTTATTTGACTCATTGCATAAAAGTGTTATCTGAACATAAAGTCAGTGTAGCTATTTACTAACAAGAGATTAATCTCTTTACATATTACATTTAGAAATGCAGTATTTATCTTATTTAATTTTAACTCGTGATAAATTTTTATCAGAATCTGTTATTCAAATTTCATAAGATTTAAGGTTGAGGGCTGGGGATTTAGCCCAGTGGTTCCAGCACCTGCCTTGCAAGTGCAAGGACCCAGGTTTGATCCACATACAACAATGCCGGTTGATGACTCACACCCACCAGTAATCAGTACCACAATCACAGTGCCAGGTGTGGTAGCTCACACCTGTAATCCCAGCACTCGGGAGGCAGAGGCAGGAGGATTGCTGTGAGTTCAAGGCTGAGCTCAAGGCCACCCTGAACTACGAAAAAGTGAGACCCTATCTCAAAAAAAAAAAAGATTTAAGGTTGAAAAGTAGGTTAACAACTCTAGTTGTTCCTGAGATA
The DNA here is from genome assembly GCA_004026965.1 of Petromus typicus. Lineage (NCBI taxonomy): Eukaryota > Metazoa > Chordata > Mammalia > Rodentia > Petromuridae > Petromus > Petromus typicus. The sequence goes on from PVIR01010198.1 coordinate 6,754, forward strand.
CTTTGAGTGTTTCAATATCTGAGTCAGGTGTCATATTTTTAATTTAAATTAAATGAAACAAATAATTCATTTCACTTGTCGCACCAGGTGAGAGATTGGCAGCCTTGCTGAGCAGGTTGCTCGATAGAGTATGTGCTTCCCATATGTAAAGCTATGAGTCCAATCCCCAGTGCTTCCAAAAGGAAATAATTCACAGCCCCTTTGTGAAGAGCAGGTTTCAGAAAGTAGAGTGTGCACACTGCTTCCACTGCGAGAGCAGGCTCAGCTGCCCTCTGTAAAGTGAAAGTCATGGTGCTAACCTGTGACAGCACGCATAAAAAACGGCCTGATAGAAATTAAGTACTAGGCTTAAAAAAATGATTTGTAAAATGTCATTGCAGTAAAAGACGCATTGCCACTAATCCCCCTCACATTGTCCCCCTCCCAGCTCAGTTATTCCGTCACTCAGTTCTGGAAGCAGTTCTGGAAGTCCTCTGTCTTTAGTTGAGTGCTTGTGGCTGCCTGGATGTCCTGAGCTGATTCAAAATATTTATCTTTCACTTTATTTTGACTCTGGGAAGATCCAGAAGTCACACGGTGCCAGATCTACTGAATAAAGTCGGGGAGGACGTGCCGCTGTGTTCTTAGTTGACAGAGATTGCTGTAAACGTTTTTACATTCAGGACACTGGGCCAGTCAGGAGGAGGTGCTCAGGAAAGCGGACTCCAGATCTGGTTCAGAAAGTGGCAGGAGGAGGGGACAAGTGTGTCCAACGCAAGAGGACAGATTTGGAAGGGAATTAATGTGGATGTCTTTTACTGTAATGCAGTTTTTTAAATGTAATGTCTATGTTTCATTTTGGTCATATCTCATATTTCGCACAGTGCCTGCCCACAGGAAATAGCTAATGCGTGTTTGCTGGAAATCAAGCAGAATCACGAACGTGTTCTTTGTGTTTGGCTTTCTAGTCAGGTCTCATAAGGACACACAAAAACGAATTCCTCATCTCACCGTTACCTCCGCTGCTGGCCCAGGAGCACAACTACAGCAGCCCTGTGGGCCACCATCCCCACGTACTGTACAGGAGCACAGCGGAGGAGAAGGTGCGGCGGTACGGTGGCCATCCTGGCCCCAGCCGGACTTACCCCGGCCACCCCCCAAGTCACACTCCCCCTGCATCCCAGAGTGCAGAGACAGAATCCCACCATCGAAGGTGGCAAAAGCAGCATTTTTGTGGACGACGCAAGAAATGTATGTAAGGAAACATTTTCTCGTTCTGTGCTTAAGTGGGCTTCGACGTGTTTTTCTGAGTGCTGTTGGGTGTGCTACTTGGCAGGTTAAAATGGGGTTATTCCAAGCACTTACTACGGGGGTGGGTTGGAGAAAGACTAATCATTCTAACCAGGCCAAAGCTAGAGGGTCAGTGTGGCTGGGGTGCTTAGGAAAGATTTAGACACGGTGTCTTTTTTTGTTCCTGAGTATCTCTGGTTTTTAGCCACAGGTCCCAGTCTTGTCTTGGTGTCTGTGCTCTTGGGGAAAGCACTAGGACTTCCAAAGAGGAAAGAAATCAGAGGCAAATGTCTAGGTGTGGTTGGGTATTTTTTTGGCACTTGAAGAAGAGACTACTTGGAAACAATTGTGTTGGATTAAAAGGTCAAGTAGTGATGGAAAAATGAGACCCTTGGGCGGGTTGAAGTCAGGTACAACCTTTTGCATCTTCCAGATCAGCAAAAAGTATAATGCAACCTCCATTGAATTCTTAAATTTTCTACACATTTTTAAAAAATTTAAATTAATTTTAATATTTTATTTGACTCATTGCATAAAAATGTTATCTTAATGTAAGCTCAATATAGCTATTTACTAGCAAGAGATTAGTCTCTTTTTATATTACATTTAGAAGTACAGTATTTATTTTATTCAGTTTTGACTGAAGTGATAAATTTTTATCAGAACCTGTTATTCAAATTTCTTAAGATTTAAGTTTGAAAAGTAGATGAACAAGTCTAGTTGTTCCAAAGATACTCTTGAGTTTTTCAATATCTGAATCAAGTGTCATATTTTTAATTTAAATTAAATGAAATAAAGAATTCAATTCACCTTTCTCACCAGCCACAGTCAGTGGCTCAGTAGGCATGAGTGGCAAATGGCATTGCCCTGGGCAGCCTGGCCAAAGAGAACCCTGCTGACAGAGAGGAAGAATCAGCATCACTGGGACCTGCGTTGGGAGCATGAGACAGGCGGTGTTTTTATCACTGCAATTCTCTTGGTGTTGTTGAAATACGCTCACTGAAGACGTCCACTTAGCATCATCTGTAATCATGACATTAATGACAGGAGTGATATTCATAGAGCTGGTGATATGTAGCTGCTAAGAGACTCAGACTTGTCTCTAAGGCAGTCTTAGAAATGAGCATCATCCCCTTCCTATTGAAGAGGCAACTGAGATCCAGGGTCACTTGTGAATTTCTGGTCAACTTGAGTTTTTAAGTTAAATCTCAATGATTTAATCTTGTCAATTCATTCTGTGGAAATCTTGATACTACTTAAAGCTATGCCAGTTGTTATGATTTTAAAATACCTCTCTACTGTCTCAGTGCAGTCCTGAGTTATCTAAGTGCTCTTTCGTTTCCAAGGCGCTCTTGGACTGTCACTCTTCATTACTCTCCATTAGAGGTGTCATGGCTGTCCCAAAAGGAGCTCTCTGGTCACTGTTCAAAGTCTCTGGCCAACGTCCCTTTGGTGGAGTTGGTGTCATTAGGGAAAGTATTTGACATTGCTGTACTGTCACCCCTGAATTTGCTGTTTCCCAGTAACTAGGTCAGTGTGGCATCTTCACTGACCACTTATTAGGTGCTACATTTAAGTCTGTTGTCAAAGTGATGAGTAGCAGGCTGGGAGGTGTTTTGTCCTCCACATTTTATTTAGAACATAATATATGTAAAGCATTATCACAGCTGCCCACCTATGGTCCCAGCACTCTGGAAGACAGAGGCAAGAGGATGCAAGTTTGAGCCCAGCCTCGCAGTTGAGCTACTTAACAGCACCCTATCTCAAAATAAAAAATGAAAAGTAAGGCTAGACATGTGGCTCCTCACAAAGGCCCTGGATTTAATCTCTCATATTTTTTGCAGACATGGTGATGCGCACCTAGAATCCCTCTACTCACTCTAAGGGACTGAGGTAGGAGGATTGTAAGCCATGTGGGCAACTTAGTGATCTTGCAAGACCCTGTCTCCAAAAAGAGTAAAAATATAAAGAGGGCTCAGTGCAAAGGCCATGGCTTCAGTTCTCAGTAACATTAAAAAAAGAATGTATATGGGCCTAAGGAATACTGTTTATTTTTATACTTTTTGAGTAATGGAATGAGAATTTTTCTCTTTGAAATAGCCCTTCATTGATTTTTTTTTGTTGAGCTGCCTTTTCTGCCAGGTATAATTACAACTTACTTTCTTTTGCTCTTTGGAGCATTTTGAGTTACTTTGAGTTAGTGGATCTATCATCTGTCTACTCATCCCCCCATGCCCTCCCTCCGTGCAGCCACATCTACAGAATGGGTCTTCCTCCACCACCCACAAGTGCCAAGCACCAGGCCAGGCCTGGATGGCATCACTTGGCGGGGAGTAGGGAGGTGCTGGTGACAGTTTTTCTGCTCCTCCTCTTCAGATCTGTCTCCGCCCCCTCCCCCACCTGTTCTCTGCTGACATCTGTTCCTCATGCTCTTGTGTTTATGGCAGATGCTCCCCAGCCCCCCACGGAGGACACCTACCTGCGGTTTGATGAGTATGGGAGCTCGGGCCGGCCCAGAAGATCGGCCGGGAAGTCCCAAAAGGGCCTCAACGTGGAAACCCTGGTGGTGGCAGACAAGAAGATGGTGGAGAAGCATGGCAAGGGAAATGTCACCACGTACATCCTCACTGTCATGAACATGGTAAGGGAGGGTCCCAGCCTGCCTTGCTCCCTGCGTGGGCATAATGACAGATATAGTCTGTGCTTTCATGGTGACTGTTGAGAAAACCATCTTCAAAAGGATAAATATTTTGGTAAAATTGAAGCTTGCACACTTGGACCTATGTCTGATTTGCTCCCTGGGTATGGTTTTGCCAATATTGAGATGTCATGAGATTTTCCTTGTTCCAATAGGTGTCCAGCCTGTTTAAAGATGGGACTATTGGAAGTGACATAAACATCGTGGTGGTGAGCCTCCTCCTCCTGGAAGAAGAGCCTGTAAGCGGCAGCCTCACTCATTCCCTCATTCCTGCCACTGACGGTGCCTTGGTTGAGTACTTCCTATATGCAGATTCATGTACTGGGCATTAGAAATGCAAGTTGGAAAATATTTTGCACTTCTCCTTAAGGAAAGTACTATCGTATAGCTGAACTAAAATAGCACAAAGTAATTACATATTAATTTGTATATCATATGCATACATAAATATATGACAACAAAATATTAAATGTGTACATAAGTGAAAATATACAAATAGTATGCAGAAATATATAAATGTTATATAGGCCTCTCAAGGAAAATACTTTTGCTCACAGATATAGAGACGAGTTGAACTTTTGCAAGTTGGAGATAATAGTTACAGGTAGATAAAAATATACCGCAAGTCGTCAGAAAATTCCTGGAGTAAACCTCTGGTCTCTCAGCACTTTCTTAGGTACTACGAAGAATTAATAGAGATATTTAACTACCCTTGAATTAAACAGAGGCAAGTGCAGGACACAGGCAGGGGGTGTATTTCAGAACTGAATATATAATAATGTGACGAATTGCATGGCAGCACTTTGTAGTGTTTTGATATGTGAACTGTTATTTCTCTGAGCTGGGATTATCTAACATGCTGTTAAATCCCTGGGGACTTTTCTTCTCCAGCCATAACTCCAACAAAGAATGCTCAGAGCAGGGAGTCAGGGAACATAAAACATGCATAATTGCCCAGGTGTGCAGAGCTGCAGAGTTAGGAACTTGCCAAGTTATTCCTGGAATTTCAGAAAGATAAGAAGCGTATTGTTAGGGAGACACCTTGTTCTTATCCTGCTTTTGTATCTTACTGCAAGATAAGAAGTAGCATCTGATCTACTGATACAATTCTTGTCTAGAAATTATCAATACTTGATCCAAGTCACTGGTTTTGACAAGCAAACATTCTGATAGAGCATTATGTTAGGAGTAAGTTCGGTTTTTCCCTGTATGACTGTGTACTCATTGGATCATTTAACAACATTTCATTGTATCAATGACTCAGTGATTGAGAAGTATAGTTTTCCAAATCCTTAGCAGAGAGGAAACTTGACCAAGAGGTAAGCAAGCTGCATTCCTTGCCTTTATCATGGTGTAGTGAAGAGACTGTTGAAACTGATCACCGTGAATTTATTATTATGTTGCAACAGTACAATAGGTTTGGTAAAGGTTATGCCTGGTCTCATAAGTGAAAGTATTTCTAATCAATGTTAGGTTTTTTATCGTTGGAATCTACTTGTTTATAAAGCACATTATCGAAGTTTTATAGTTACTTTAAAAATTCTGATCATTGCCCTAAAATAGATGGTACTGTTAAATAGATATCTCTTCTAATCTCAGCTCAGATGTCTCATATTACTGACTTCACCCCTGGAAACTCGATGTTTTGTGTTTGTACAAAGAGCACCATACGAAGTTATCCTCCGTGAGACAAAAGTCCCACTCTGACCTGTGTGGTTTCCCGCAGGGAGGACTACAGATCAACCACCATGCGGATCGGTCTCTGAGTAGTTTTTGTCAGTGGCAGTCTGCCCTAGTTGGGAAGAACAGCAAGAGGCATGACCATGCCATCTTACTCACCGGGTTTGACATCTGCTCCTGGAAGAACGAGCCATGTGACACTCTAGGTATGTTGTGAACAGGTCCTATTAGCTGAACCCATGGCATGGAAAGAGCCTCAGGTCTTTGTGATGCTTGGTAAAGAGCCCAACTCCGTGGGTCACCGCACCACGCGAGTCTGTCCTGAAAAGTGACTTCGCGTGGGCTGAATATGCTGCATTGTGGCCGAAACACAGTGAGCTGGCTGTGATGTCACTGCACGGCACCTTCTGATGAGGGCACTGTCACGCATGTGGCCTGTGGCTGACTGAAAGTCGTTTTGTACCGCATGAACATCTTTAAAGGATCACACACCTATGGTGAAGGTTGTTCTGTTTTCCTGAACTCCGCATGTACTGCGGCCCCGTTTCCTTGGATCATTCGGCCCTCATCTTATGGACTCTGTTGATGATGACTGAGTTAGGAGACAGGTCGCTGTTTAACCTAACAGGCTGTCAGTGCTCAGTCAGCATCGTGACCACAGAACCACACAGGTGAAGAGAAACTGGCTGGTTTCCACAGTGCCCAGCTGTGCCACTACCTACCAGTGGCTCCTTTGGACGGTATTGATCTCCCGACATAGCACAGAGCAGAGAGAGTGAAGGTGGGCCTCCTCTTCTGTGCAGTCTTTCCCAATGTGTTCCCTTGGCATGGTAGGAATTTGGTCACTTTTTATGACTTGATGATGGCCTAGATCACAGGTCAGCAGAGCTTTCTCCAGAAAGGGCAGCGTGTCTGCATTGCACCTGGCCTAGGCAATCCCAGACCAATGAGCAGGGCTCTATCAATACGACTTCATTAACGGTCAAAGCCAGAGCTGGGAAGCCATGATGTCCTGATACAGCTGATGGTCCAGACTGGTGCTGCATTTGGGGGGAGCTGAAAAATGTTTATGTGATTTACCCCCAGAACACTCCTCTTCTTTGAAGATCTATTAGAGAAGGTGGACTGGATTGAATTTTTTTTTTGAGACAGGGTCTCACTTTTGCAGTTCAGGTTGGCCCTGAGCTCAGCCTTGAACTCACAGGAATCCTCCTACCTCTGCCTCCAGTGCTGGGACTATAGGTGTGAGCTACCAGGCCTGGCACTGTGGTATGTGGTTCTGATTGCTGGTGGGTGTGAGTCACCAAGCCTGGCATTGTTGTATGTGGTTACTGGGGATCGAATCTGGGCCCTTGCACTTGCAAGGCAGGCGTCGGAACCACTGAGCTAAATCTCCAGCCCTGGACTGAATTTTATAAATATGTTACTTTTTATGTGCTTTAAACTTTCTGTTGTTTCCCAGGTAGACCTTATAAAGTAGTTCTATGTTAGAACTCCGCTACTCATCACAATCTTCAAAAAGTACAACCATTTTGGGAGTGTTGTATAGGAAGGGAATCTCGAGTAGCACTTAAAGTTCATTCATACTCTGAGTGCACGTTGTGCACAGTGATACTGAGGACATTTCTGAGGAGGACATTTTATCATTGATTTGGAGAGTGAAGTTATGAGGAAAGACTTGGAAAAACAGTACTGCCCAAGAATCCCACCAACTATCCTGTCGGTCACTCATTTTAAGCAGCACCTTCCACTGCAGAGAGCTTGGGCTTTGGCTTCAGATGTGTTGTGTTCAGTTTCTGAATGTTGAGTTTGTGGCTGTGTGATCCTGAGCAGATCAATTCGCTTGAGTGTCAGTTTCCTGATCTGTTGCCATCTGCACACACAGAACACCTCCTGGAGGCGCAGCCCAGGGTGTTCAGCAGCTGTCCATTTAGTAATGATGGTGACAGTGGTGTTGGAGACACGATGTGCCCCTTCACTGTAGATCTCCTAGGCGCCCCCACATCATGGCAGTGAAGTAGGCACAGTCACTGCACAAGCACGGACTTCGTGCTACACGGTTGCCTAACCGTGTTCTGTGGTTGTCAGGACCACATCCAAAGACAAATGTTCACACAGTTCTGTGGATCAAGAGTGGGTGGAGAGCTAACTAGAATGATCCCCTTTTTAGTACCAGAGTCACGGCCTCGTGTAGGCTGGGCATACACTCTTCCGCAGAGCGACATCCCCAGCCCCATGGAATGATGGGACAGTTGATCGTCAAAGGTCATTTCCCACATCTCAGGAGATAGGGGAGGAATTTAATGTGCACAGCTGCTGAGGCATGTCCGTGTTTTCTGCCACAGGGATAGATGAGGACTTGTGTTTTCCCTTGGAAAATACATTCTGCATTTTGACAGTAATGCCACTGTAAATAAATACTATATCCTGGTGTAGCTATCATTTGATCAATTGCTCTGTGTCAAAAAATAGACTCAGGTAAGGCACCTGAATCCCCTGTGATTTATTCTTCTGTATGTAAAGTGTGAATTACAATATGTCTACTATCTTCCTTAGGTTGTTAGCAATTTATGGCAATATCTAAACATGGTAAAAATTATGAAATGTTGCTTTGTAATGATCTTCATAGGTACTTTCAGTATTCTCCTGCAAAAAATTAATTTCATTAAAACTCATCGAGAAAAATCATGTGCAGCATTGTGAGGACAGGAGAAATGATGATGTACGTGTGCACGCCCTCTCTGGATTAACCTGTGAAATCCATCTCTCCCCAGGGTTCGCCCCTATCAGTGGGATGTGCAGCAAGTACCGAAGTTGTACCATCAATGAAGACACAGGGCTGAGCCTCGCTTTCACCATTGCCCATGAGTCAGGGCACAAGTGAGTGTGGCTCTGTGACTCACTGCTTTGCTGTGCAAACGTTTTAAAATGTACTATCCTATCAGTTTAGTTTAGCTTAGGAATCTTGAGCAAGAATTTTTAGCTCTTAAATGTGTAGCAGGTAGCAGGCATGGTGGCTCAAGGATACCCTGAACTGCAGAGTGAAACTATTTTAAGAAAACATTCAATAAATGTATAGCCGATTCTTTGATTTTTGTGGCCCAAAAATAATATAGCAAAGTTTTAGCATTCTTTAATATTTTCTGCATTAAGTCAGGTCTGGTGGTGCATGCCTGTAATTGTAGAACTCTGCAAGGCTGATGCAGGAAGATTGCAAATTTGAGCCCAGCCTGAGACGCGACAATTTAGAAACTTCAAAAGACCTTGCATCAAAAAGTAAAATCCTGGGATATAGCTCAGTACAGAAATTCTGAGTTCAGGGCTGGAGGTTTAGCTCAGTGGTTCCAGTGCCTGTCTTGCAAGCGCAAGGATCCGGATTCGATCCCTCAGTAACCACATACAATACTGGGCGTGGAGACTCACCCCAGCAGCAATCAGTACCACATACCACAGTGCCAGGCTTGGTGGCTCATGCCTGTAATTCCAGCACTCGGGAGGCAGAGGCAGGAGGATTGCTGTGATGTGAGTTTGAGGCTGAGCTCAGGGCCTGTCTCAAAAAAAAAAAAAAAAAAAAGAAATTCTGAGTTCAGTTCCCCCTAGCACAGATATACACACAATTATCTGCTTGACGTTTACAGCAGTTTATAGTAACCCATTTCTGTCTTTCTCTCTCCTTCAAGTCCAATGGTTGTCTCTCACTTCAGGTCTGATGCCTCCAGAAGGCATCCTCCTGCCTCCCCTGGTTGCAGTGTGTGCCATGGGTTCCCGTGAGCGTAGCTTTCTTCCCTCTGTTTCAGCTTTGGCATGATCCATGACGGGGAAGGCAATCCGTGCAGGAAGGCTGAGGGCAACATCATGTCTCCCACGCTGACTGGAAACAATGGCGTGTTCTCGTGGTCTTCCTGCAGCCGGCAGTATCTCAAGAAATTCCTTAGGTAAGGTAGATGGAAAGCAGGTTGTTGCCAGCTTTGGAGTGTGATAGAGAATAGTGTCCAATAATTGTGGGAAAAAAAAAAAAAACAGTGGAAATACCTGTTGACACCTCAGTGAACAGAAAGAGTGACTAGTCCCTCCAGTGAAGATTGGTGATGATGATAGTGACATTATTGTTATTGAAGAAATCAGCCAAAGCCAGCACTGTTTTCTTTTGACTTCTACGAGCTGCTGAGTATATTGCCTTTTTCTGGGACTAGTTGTTCTAATCAGCTTGACCCCTTTGTCCTAAGGGTATTTTTACTCCTAACAATGCTGCTGTGGCAGGTGTATTTCTTGAATAGAGAATTCTCTGGAGTAGCTGTCTTGTTTGAAATGGCCACAGGCTGGCTTCGTGTCCAAAGATGTCAAGAGCAGATGCAGCTGTGTACAACCCTTTGGCTAGCTCAGAACTCCTGGGCTGCATTCATAAAGTGGAAGTTAGGAAAGTACTGTTGGATTCATATTTAACAGTGATCTCAAAGTTGATTTATATACATATAGATAGATCTCTTGAGGTGATGTTGACCCACACAACTGCTTAGGTTCTATCCCTGCTGACTAGGTATTAGTGAAGTTTCTTTGGGTATTGATATTTTTATCCTTTCATATGCATATATATATATATATATATATATATATTATTTGCAGATGTTTAAAGAGTCACCAAGATACATAGGCAAGGCAAATTAAACTAAGCATGTCTAATTAAAGGATGCCTGAAGAATAGTAACAAGGGCTGATCCTTTAACTAATAAAAAACTTTTTGTTAGTTTTATGTCTGTGCTTTCGGGCCAGAAGTTATCTCTTAAAACTTGTGTAAAAAACAGAATTAATAAATAAGTCAAGATCAACTTGTAAATTGGACGTCCATTATTAATATGTTATGGTTTAATGCTTTGGTAAATGTTATGATAATAGGAGCAGTTGCTAACTGCTTACTTTGGTATTTTAAGCAGATTACATTTTCTTGTTTGATCTGTATAGCAACTGTTATGTGGTCACTGTCATTAATGAGGTACAGGAGAGTTACCAGTTCAGTCCTGGATGCCTGGCCAGTAGACTCCCACCTAGTGGGAGCTGCACAGCTGTGTTTAACCTCTCACAGTAGCAGAGTTCAGTGTGTAAGTGGACAGAAGGTGCTAGGCCCTTTTCTATCATCAAGACTGACTTTGGTTCTCAACGGTCTGAATCAAGCGTACCTTTGGGCACTTTTTCTGCCTTATGCCCTGGCGTATTCTTTCTCTTTATTCTTTCAATAGCCTTATTTTTCTTTCTGGAGCTTTTTTTTTTTTTTAAGGTTTTTTGAGACAGGGTCTCGCTTTGTGGTTCAGGCTGGCCCTGAGCTCAGCCTCCAACTCACATCACAGCAATCCTCCTGCCTCTGCCCCCCGAGTGCTGGGATTACAGGCGTGAGCCACCACGCCCGGCACTGGTATGTGGTATTGGTTGCCGCTGGGGTGCATCTCCACACCCAGTATTGTTATGTGGTTTCCGGGGATGAACCCAGGTCCTTGCGCTTGCAAGACAGGCGCTGGAACCACTGAGCTATATCCCCGGCCCTTTGGAGCTTATTTGAGGCAAAATACATCTCTGACTTCTCCCTCACCATCTGTAAAAACCATAACAGATTTAAAAGCCCACAAAAATAGGTAGTGCCTCTGTTTTGGATTTTTTTTTTTTGAGAAAGGGTCTCACTTTGTAGTTCAGGCTGGCCTTGAGCTCAGCCTCAAATTCACATCACAGCAATCCTCCTGCTTCTACCTCCCAAGTGCTGGGATTACAGGCCTGAGCCACCAAGCCTGGCACTGTGGTATGTGGTACTGATTGCTGCTGGGTGTGAGTCTCCATGCCCAGTATTGTACGTGGTTACCAGGGATAAAATACGGGTCCTTGCGCTTGCAAGACAGGCGCTGGAACCACTGAGCTAAATCGCTGGCCCCTGTTTTGAATTTTTTTTGTACCCTTAGTACTTCACTGAATGTTAGCCGTGTAGTAGGCACTCAATAAAATGTATGAGTATTGTTGAACAAGACTGTCAAAAGAAGTTTCCTAATGTTTACCTTTCCCAAATCCAGAGGACAGCTACAGCTTCCAGCTCCTTTTAAAACATACCATTCTGTAGGGGGAAACGTACATTTTTTTACTTTAAACATATGCTTATTTTTTTTACCATGTTTTATTTTTCTTTCTATGATTGCATGCAGAGAGGGTATAGTTTTAAGTGGAACTATTACAGATTAGCACAATAACTAATGCTGTTGTGTTATCCCAACAGCACACCTCAGGCTGGGTGTCTAGTGGATGAGCCCAAGCAAACGGGACAGTACAAATACCCGGACAAGCTGCCAGGGCAGATTTACGATGCGGACACACAGTGCAAGTGGCAGTTTGGGGCAAAAGCCAAGTTATGCAGCCTTGGTTTTGCGAAGGTATGTTTGCTTGTGATTTCAAACCTACATTAAAATTCCTCAGTGTGTCTGTGTGCCTACCAGGAGGATAAACATTTGGTTTGCTTAGGGCAAAGGTCAGAGTCTGGGTTATCTAAAATGTCAGCTATGTGGCCTGATAATTCAGTGGCATTTGACTGAGAGTGAATTACCCAGGCTTATTCCCCATAGACTCTGCCTGGTTTAAATAGCATTTACTACATGCTTGGAAGAAAATTCTTTCTTAGATGAAGACTTCCCTCATAGTAAATTTAAGAGCAGTACCTTTTACCTGCTGCCGATCACTGTTTTATTCTCTTGTTCATGTCCCCTTTTACCATAGTACACTTAAAATAATCACCAACTCACAATGCATGATGTCTTCATATCATATAAGAAGACTGTTACTGACAGCATGTGACAGTAATAAAGAAACAAGGAAATAAAGCTAATATATATATAGGGGTGGGGTGCAGGGCAGGGGGAAAAGGGAAAAAACAAGAACCAAGTCATGTCATATTCTGGCACAAACTCTCAGTGTGGAATGCGATGATAATGTGTATTCATAATGTACCCATAAAGAGTTGAATTTTTAAAAATTGTAAGGTAGATCTTGAGAACTTTTAATAAGATTTCTGTCAGAGAATGTTAAAAAGAGAAAGAAGAAAATGTAAAAGTCCAGGTTGTAGAAATGAATGAGAGAAACTTAGTTCTACTTTGTCAAGAGTTACATCCCTGACCGCATTATAGGCTCCACATCCCTGCAGACTAGAGTCATCCTTCTCCTCCTGCTCTTCTTTTCCCCACCTACCCTTTTCTACTACCACCCACCAGCACCACTGGTGCCACCACCAGCAGGAACACTCACCCACAATACCACTGCCAACATATCAGCACCTCCTACATGACCATCCACCACCACCACTCTACCAACCACCACCACCACTGCCACTCCCCGCACCGTCTGCTGCCAACCGTCATCACCACCACCAGCACTGTCCACTGTCACCTGGAGTTTCTCAGTGGGCCTCTATTCCAATAAGGCTTGATTTTGCCTGACCTCAAGCTTCAAAAAATCCTCGAAGTCAAAATTAACTTTTCACTTGAAGCTCAGTGAAGATATTTAATTTGCCCCAATCCACAAAACTTTTTAATGTTGAAGTCTAAACAAAACAACCATGCAAATTGATCGTAAGCTTCCTTCTCTTTCACACTGAATATAGTTTTTCCTAATCTTCATTATCTTACAGCTACATTATTTGTAATATGGTGTCTCTGTATTTTTATTCACTTCTGCTTTTATACAAATCAGCTCACTGTCAAAATATGAGTCCATTCCTAGGAAAAATATAAAGTCGGAGGCTTGGTGTGGGGTTATATATTTTAATGCATGTTACATATGTAATTGTTGGCTAGAGATGCAGTTGAGTGATAGAGCACTCCTTGTCATGTGTAAGTCTATGGTTTCAATCCCACCACAACCCCACTACCACCACAAACAAGTGCAATTACTAAAAATCTTCATCCAGATCCACAGATTACTTTCATTTATCCTTCCTGGCACATGGACTTTACTCTGGCAAAAATGCTGGCATGTTGTATGTAAGAATTAGCAAATTCTTGAACATTCCTCCACCTGTTACAGCGAAGATTTTGGGAGAAGTACATAGTCATGGAATAAGTTTATGTCCTAACTTTGCCTCTCATTTCATTCTGGAGGGCTCTGCTTTTCCCAATCATTGATCAGATATTTGCTATGGAGCACATGCATGCAGAGATGATGAGTACGATTCTCTATATAATTGCAAAAAAGTTGCTGAACTTCCCGCAGGACAAACACTTACGGGTTCCTGTTCTGTGTCAGATGATGTACAGGGCTCCAGGAGCCATTCTTAAATTATAGATTATTTTCTGGAACAGCACCATGTTTATAAAAGATATCGCATGCTGAGGATCTTCCCAGTAAAAAGCAAAGGAGAAGGAAAATACCAAACTTGAAGGTGGACTGAAATGGTGAAGGGCACAGCAGGACAGATGTTTAGAGGGAGATTTACTGAAGGGCAAGAGAAACTGTTTAAGATAAGGATAAGGTAAAATGAAGTAGATAGTGTTGCTCAAGGATCCCGAATAAAGACATTTTTTGGCCTCAGCTGAGCTTTTGCTATTCTTCCTAATTCTGTTTATAATTTGAACTATGGCCACACCTCTGAGGATCATAGATAAAGTAGTTCTCTGTCAGGCTCTAGTGAGGAAGGATTTCCAAAACAACACAATCCCTACTCGTCCGTCCCGTTTGGTACCTATGGTTTGGACCAACTTGGGCTGTAAGAGATGATATTTGCCTTCACTGTCCTATCCATTACTTTCTCTTTCTTTTCCCGGTAGTTTGTGTACCCTTTTCTTTGTCTTGCTCCTCTTCCTGTCCCTCCCTGTGCCTCCCCAGCCCTTTGCAGTAGCATTAACCCTTCTCCATGCTTCGTAAAAGACAAGTTTGGAGAGTAAAGAGAAGTATGAAGACCAAATGACCTAATTCTCAAAGTGTCCTTTCAAGTCAAGTGCAATATGTTAGCATCACTTGGGACCTGTTGGACATGCAGATGCTCAGATGCATCCCAGGCCTGAGGGATGAGCAACTCGGAGGAGGGTCCAGCCATCTCTGTCTTTAAAGGGTTCTTGGTGCCAGCTTGAGTTTGAGAACCACTGAGTTCAACAGTCCTGTCAGTTCACCTGCTCTGGCTTTTAGGGTTGGACAGACCTGGGTCTAGGCTGTTATTCCCCCACTGCCGAGGTGCTTGGGCAAATGACTCCACTGTCCTTTGGGGCCAGTGTCTGTGTCTCTAAGGAGCAGACGACAGTTCTTCCCTGGCCAATCTGTGAGTGGTGATCTCCCCATATCACTGTATCACTTGCTTCTGTCTTCTGTGTCCACACAACCACTAGACTTGACTCTCCTTTCAGAGCAGCTGCCTTGGCCACAGGTCTGAGCCTGGTTATTTTCATCACTTCTAACTTCCTTTTCTCTCCTTGTCTCAAATCATCTGTCTTTGGGATATCACATTTGTCCTTTGTTCTCTTCCGTCGTGTTTATGTGCATCAGTGTTTTATTGCTATAACAAGAGACTGGAAGCCAGTTACTAACAAAGAGCAGGTTTCTCCAGGTCACAGTCTGGAAGTTGTAGGTGTCATAGCGCACAGCCAATGGCAGTCACAGGGGACGTGTGGGGCAGCAGTTACAAAGTATGGTAACTCCAAACTATGACAAATGTTTAACATTTTATTGCCATCAACCTGAGTTCCATCTCTAGTACCAAGTGGAAAAGAAAAAGTTCGTTCTGTGTAATTCCATTTATATAAAATTTTTTAAAATCATCATTGATTTGTGGTGGTGGATATCAGAACAGTGGTTGCCTCCAAGAGGGGTATTTGGGGTGAATATTCTGTCTTGATTATGAGGTGTCTGCAGTGGTGTGTATTTTGTAAAAAAAAATAAATAAAAATAACACAAACATGTCCTCATACCATGTGCTTAAAATGAGTACATATTATGGTCGTAAATTATACCTCAGTAAACTTGATTTCAAAAATGATACGGGTGACAATTCTTGCTGATTGTTAGTCTTTAATTGATGCTTTTGACTTAGCATTTAGTTTAAAAGCTTGGAGAGTGAGGTTAACTATAAGTGGGTTTAAATCCAGGCTAACTAGAGACTCTCCTGCTAACAGCAGTTGAAGGATTTGCTTAACTTCTCTTGAATGTCACATTTTCTAGGAGCATGTTGCAGAGGTCACTTGTGCTTTTCTCCTGGAGTCATACGGATGCAGAAAAATAACTTCGGCAAAAATTCTTTGCATCAACACTCAATTTTTAGCATATTTTATCCCATCCTTTTCCGTTTTTTTCAATTGAAGACATTTCTTACGGCCTTCATGGTCTTTATTATCAGCGAAGATGATTTGTAACTATAAAGTCAACAATGTTCATTCATGTATAGATTTACTGAAAAATATTTATTATAGCCTGCTGTGTAGCAGGGATACTATGTCCTTGGTGTTTTTCGGTAGTGAACTGGGATGAGATTGCATGGTTTTGAGCAGAGAAGCAACGTGAGCTGGCCGAGCCTAGGAGGAAAGATCTCCCCCTTCAGTGCTGTGCACCAAGAGTTGTGATAGGGATAGGAATGCTCGCTACCCTCCACAATGGTAGCCACTCATCACATCTCTCTTTTAAGCACAGGAACTAACACGATAGAAGAGGAAGTGAATTTTTAAGCAATCAAAATTCCAATTTAACAATCACACATGGCTATGGGCTTCCATATTGGACAGTGCTTAGTTGAGACTAAATTGAGAGAGAATAGGGGAAAGCAGAACACTGAGGCTTGTGGCGAGGTAGGTGTGACAGTAAACCAGCTCACAGGGAGCTTGGAACAGGGTGGCAGCAGTGGAGGTGGTGATGATTGTTGAGATTCTAGAGCTTTTTGAAGGTAGAGCCAATATGATTTCACAATCTACCCGCAGATTTCCTGACAGAAACAGAGAAATTAGTCCAAGATGGCTACTGGATTTGGGGCCTGAGAGACAGGAGGATGGAGATGTCATGGAGTGAGATAGGGAAGGCTGATTATGGAAGAGGTTTACTGCTGAGCAATTGTATTTTAAATGTGTTAAGTTTGAGGTGCTTTGTAAAATTTTATGTCGCACACCATGAACATTTTGGCATGGCAGGGTTTATTGAAGGATTGTCCCTTCAGTGGAGTAAAGCCAGAGGCCTTGGTCAGTGAGCATCAGGATGAGGTGGACAATGTTGAGACTAAGTCCTTAGAAATGTGGTTTTGTTCAGACAAATCATATCCAGGCAACATAAGACCTCGGGGTCTCTATAGTAATTTCTCTTTTCTTTAAATTATGACTTTAGTCCAGGTAATTATAGATAAGTTGGTTGAATGTGCTGGAAGAAAAAAGGAGGAATAAGCAAAAAAGTGCAACCCCTCTTTGTGTTTACTTTGAAAGGGAGCTTTCTCAGAGGGCTTCCTGGTCGTCAAAGCCTGTAGTTGGCTATAATTACGTTTGACTTCTGCACTTCACCACAGAAGAAATAACATGTTCATACAGCCTGTCTTGTTTTGCTCTCCAATCCTGGTGTTTTGCTTTGCTTTATTCCCCTGGCCCTCTCCAGCCATCCCTCCTCTCAGCCCTGTGGCCTGGCACTGATCATGGCGTCCAGCCTCCCTTCTTCAGTCAGCTCTCGGGTCATTCTGGAGGCAGCCACATGGGCTGTGGGAGTGGCTACAGCTTCCCATGGCTGTAAAGAGGACAGAAATCTAATTCAGAAAGTCTTTGTAAGCATGGCTTTGACTGTTCCAAAGACCACCAACCCTTTATTCTCCAGGTTGACCTAGACTGCTCTCCGTTCAGATCCTGTGCACCCCAGGGTGACTTCATCTGGAAGCATAGAGATGTGGGACAGCCTCTCACTTCTTGCTAATGTAACCACTTTTATGGAAAGATGTATCTGTTGTGTCTTGTGAGCTTTGAGACTTAGAGATTATCTTTGGGCCCACGTCTGGGGCTGCTGGTGGCGACAGTGTTTTTAAGCATCAACAGGAACACCCCTCCCTTCTCTGTGGGAGGGAAGAATTCTGCATTCTATAAGATGAGAATCGCTGCATACATCTGATATCCTGGTCTTCTTAGTCCAGAGGAAAGTGTTTTAATGTTTGAAATACTATGAATATTGTGCTCTTGCTATATTTTTATAAAATATTAAATGGAGTTCTCGAGGAACTGAGTTCCATCAAATGTCCACAAAAAGCCATGTTGTCTTCTTCTCTGTTGTCAATATTTCCTCCCAAATGTGTGTGCTCCCATTTCTCTCTCAGTGGAAAGAGTGTGGCGCTCAAAACAGAGGGCCCTTGGGGATGCCCGATGCCTCGTGATGTTCCCCTGCTGCCATAATTCACTGCAGCAACTTCAGCTCCCAGAGTTGGAAGTTCCCTGGTCTAGGGCCCTTACTTTACAGAGGAGGAACTGAGGCTGACAGCAGTGAAGAGCTTCCCAGCATCGATTCATGTGAAAGCCATGTCCAGAGTCGTGGTGACGGACCTTGGCACTGCATCCAGGCCAGCGTGGGTCCCGACTGCCCTCTGCCAGCTGTGGAACTTGGCAGCTTGGAAGCATCGATAGCTTGCTCCATTCCCTCAGCTCAAGGAGCTTCTCGAAGCGAATGTGTTCTCCAAATTAACACTTGCGTCTCCCAGCTATTATGAGACCATAAGTGGAAGGTGCCATAGTGCCTCCTGCGTCACTAGAACTGGCTACCCTGCTACCACCAACTTCGTCTGCTTCTTTCTGAATACTTGGTCTGATTTCAGTGACCCCACGATGTAATGTAGTGTAGAAAGGCTTTGAATAGTTTTCGTTTTTCTGGCAACATCACTCTCATCAGCACTTTCTTTCCTTTCAGGACATTTGCAAATCGCTCTGGTGCCACCGAGTGGGCCACAGGTGTGAGACCAAGTTTATGCCGGCAGCCGAAGGAACCGTTTGTGGCTTGAGTATGGTAAACTGCACACTTGTTAGTTTTTAGCTCTGGAAACTTGAAAGTTGTAGAATCCAACCAAACTACATGTGTCATGGCCTTAGAATGCAGTGCCTTGGCTGCATCTAGTGTCTACCTTCTCTTGATAGTTACTAACCCGCATTGTGTACCCTGCTGGATGCTTATAGAACCAGACAATTCAGTTTGTTAGGGGTTGTTTTCTTTTGCCTTTGTTTTTTCTTTTCTTTTCTTTTCTTTTTTTTTTTAGATGGAGGCTTGAGTCAAAATGCTTGTCTTACACTCAGCTAATAGGTGTCATTGCCCACTTTGTGCCTTTTAAACTTGATGCTATATGTAAAAAGCCTCAGGAAGCAATCATCCCTTCAAACGCAAACTGCTTCTGTTCTGCTCACAGGAGCTGTCTCTGGGCTTGTACTGTGCCCGCAGGTGCCCGTCATCGCAGTCATGTTGATGCTGAGGGGTGTGGGTCTCTCCCTCTGCGGAAGCATTCACATAGATTAGTTTCTATCCCCCGCCCTTTCCCCAGTAAAACCTTGAGGGCAGGGTTGAACTTGAAGAGGCGGTACATGGTTCAGATCCGGGCGTTCCTTTGAAACACTCCGAAAGAGTTACAGTATGTGGTAACATTCGCGGGTTTGCTAATCTCGGCCTGTGTCAAAGACAGTATTCAAAGCAAACTCAGTTCCTCAGCATTCTTTTCAGCACTAGATGTTGGGTACAGGAGACTCCAGGGATACAGAGCCTAACTCCGGGCCTAACTCAATCAGGCCCCTTTAAGCCTTTACAGTCCACTCGGGAAACCTACGCAGAACCCAGGGCCTCCATTTCTCCTCAAGGCATGCGGTCTTCAGGCACTAGTTGCTCTTGGAGTCCAGGAGAATGAGGTGTGAGTCATGCTTTGGATCAGGTGTGCACTTAAAACAGCTCCAGTGAATGTGTACAGCAAGGTTGTTCTTCGGTGGGACAAGAGAAATAAGTACTTTTATAGCAAAAGGCAAAAAACAGAAATCAGAGACACGTGCTCACTCACCAGTGGGTAACCAACAAATGAATGTTTTCTGATATTTGCTATAGCACTTAGCGTATTTTAGAAGATTTGTGATGGTTCATTTTAAAGACAATAAACATTTCAGAAATTGAAAAGTTATGCACAAATTTTAATTAGATGTATTGCTTTTGGGGCATTACTGCAATGACTGTCATCAAAAATGCAATGGGAGTGTTACAGTTGGGGTGATGCAAAGAATGAACTAGTGGAGGCTGTGGATTTAGCTCAGTGGTTCCAGTGCCTGCCTCACAAATGTAAGGTGGTGAGTTCGATTTCCAGTAGCCCCACCACACACACACAAAAAACAAAACAAAACAAAACAAAACAAAACAAAACAAAAACCAGACAAACATGAATTAATGGGATCGCTGAAAACATAAATAGTGCTCAAGTCACTCACTTTTGAAGCCTCAAAACTTAGAATATGCAACCTGAGAATTAGTGGATTTTCAAAAGCATCATTTTAAACAGAGGAAGAGTTAACATAAATAGAAGAAGCGATTGATATAAATAAGGGAAATAAGTAATATATAGCATAGGTTTATGGTTTGTTACATAAATCCATGCAGGATCTGATCCCATGGGGATTAAGTGCACCTGCATCAGACTTTAGCAAGCAGAGCAAGAGATAAATTATGCCAGAAGTTTAAAAACAAATGCCCCGGGATACCACTACTTCTCCCACAATTCTCTAATTTAGGCCATAAGTTACATGCTGGGAGAAATCCCTGTACTGGAAGGTCACCCTCAGCAGAAAGCATCAATTCCAATTACAGTCTCTCTGGCGTAATTATATATTCATTCATTCATTCATTCTCTCATTCCTCTGATTTTCCCTTCATGGGAGATGCAGCTGGCTCTTTTCCAGCTCATGCTCCAAGAGGGGCAAGGCCAAGGCTTAGTCCTGCTTTCCCTGAGTTCCAGGTGCAGTGTAGCCGCTGCTTAATGTTTTGTTTGTAGCCAGACGAACCCAGTGCCACTTGCCCCTTGCTGCTCCAGCCTCCTGTCCTTCATTGATAAGTGTGCTATCAAGAGTTAATGCGTATGGCTGGAAATTTAGCTCAGTGGTTCCGGCGTCTGCCCGGCAAGCACAAGATCCTGAGTTTGATCCCTGGTGCCATGTACCACAGTACTGGATGTGGTGGCTCACACCTGTAATCCCAACACTTGGGAGTCAGAGGCAGGAGGATTACTGTGAGTTTGAGGGTAGCCTGGGCTACACAGTGAGTTCAAGATGAGCCTAAACTACAAAGCGAGACCCTGTCTCAAAAAAACTAAAAAAAAGTTAATGCATATTTGAGGGCATAAAAGCCATAGCTTTGTCTCAATGTGTGCAGCAGAAAGGTTTGTGCATGCTACATTCCAAAAGGTATTGATCCAAAAGAGCACTGTTGAATTTGATAGTGGAAGTTGGTGCTAGAGATATGTACATGTGATAGGTGGGTAAATCTAGGGGGAAAAAATTAAAAACAGAAGAATGAATCAGCACATGGCATGGACACGAAGAAAGGAAGCAATACGTTAACCTAGACAATGAGCACTAGCGAGGAAGCCACACAATCAGCGGCCACAAAGCCAAGTGAGGCACAGGGGAAATGTGAAGATTTGAAAGTCAAAACAATATCTCCTAATTCTATAACCGAAGCCCCACTCCTTAGCCAAACCTGGCATGGTCCAAACCCGACCCTTTGTGTCTAATTACAGAAGCTTTTAGGAACATGCGCAGTTCTGCTTAGTCATGCAGAACTTGCTCATAATAGAAGCACCACAGGAGGGAGAAATAAAAAACACCGCAGGCCAGTGTTGTCCCCAAGGCCAGAGATGACCAGCTTGGCCTGGACTTGATTGCAAAGCACTAAGATTGGGAAGTGAGCACAGAAAACAGCTCTCAATCTGCTCTGTGCAGACGCTGGGCCATTGCAAGACTCACCTCTGTCTCATCAGAGATGCTAAAGCAGTTCAGAGGCATTGACATCTGAGGAAGGGACCTGTCCTGGGGACTGTCACAGGATGTTATCTGAGGAGCACGACTCACTCAGTTACACAGTTTCAGCAGCAGTGCTCTGTAGATGGTTCAAATAAACAAAATCTAATGGATGTACAAGGGCATCTATTTTTGTGATGAGATGACCCTAAATGATCAGTTCTTCGTTGAGAACTTAAAAAACTGTCTCTGCTTCAGCAATGGGCCTGAATTGTCCCTTAGGTGGCTGTCAAGGAAGCCCCTGCTGTACTACTTCTCCTGTCTTTGGCTGTTGATTGACTTGTTATCTGGCCGGCTCCCAAAGCCAGTGGTGTCCAGCCTGTGGGTGGCAGATACACCACTGTGCAGATGGCAGCCTGTCAGAAGGCAGGCGGCAGATTAGAGCATCCGAGGGTTTGTGTCACCCAGCGAGGGAAGGGATTGATGAGGGAGTCACACTGTCACTGCACATGTGCTTGCTTTCCTTTTGCTGTGTGAGGCAGGCTCTGATGGGATGCATGTGATGTTCTTTCCACAGTGGTGTCGCCAAGGCCAGTGTGTGAAGCTGGGGGACCTGGGGCCCCGGCCTGTCCATGGCCAGTGGTCCTCCTGGTCGAAGTGGTCGGAATGTTCCCGGACTTGCGGCGGAGGAGTCAAGTATCAGGAGAGACATTGCAACAACCCCAAGTAAGCCTCGCAGAAGGCTGGCCACCAGGAGACCTTGGCCTTCGGCTCGTCACTAGCAGTCCGAAGGGTTTTTGCTGTTTACATCCAGAGGCTCTGTCTACTGGGGAGAAAGCAAAACACAGCAAGGGAGTTTCTCTGTGTTCACATGATCAGAGTCTAGTCTGCTTGGGCAAGGTGGCTCATGTCTAGCTCTCCACTGCCCAGGAGGCTACAGCAAGAGGGCAAGTTGTACTCCAGCGAGGGCAACCTGGTGCTTTAGTGAGACCTTATCTCAAAATTTAGAAGTTGAGGATGTAGCTCAATCCCCAGTACCAGAAAAAAAAAATGTCTAAAGCCACCAGTCATCTCAGTCTGTGCCTGAGCCGCCTTCTTAAATCTCAGGATGGGCCCTGCAGTCACACGGTCACATGCCTGAAATACTGCAGAGCGGGGAGGCTGGGCTGTCAGAGCGTGTGTGGGCTTCCCTGCTCGGGCGCGGGGTTGGGGAAATGGAGATTTTTGCCATGCAGAAATATGCACCAACATGTGTTGACAGATCTACCTGACTTTTCAAGAGAAACCAGGGAAGAAATGTCAAGGGTGAAATTTCCCAGTTTTGAAACACGGGCAACTAATTGTTTTGACTTACCTGAAAAGCCAAACACAAAGCCACTGTGAGGGATAACCAAGGCATCCGTGGGTTACAATTGGTCATGGTCACTTCCGATCAAGCCGTTCTGCCTTCTGTCCTCTGAGGTGAAGGTGGATTTCAGTTATTTCCACATGCTCTGCCTCAAGTGTGGTACAGATATCTCCCCGCTGGCCTGCTGGTGTAGAAAGAGCCACGCTTTGGAGATAGATCTGCTGATCCTGTGTTTGCCCCTTCTTACCTGTGTGGCTCTGGGAAATTGCTTGAATTTAGGTGTGTGTAGGGATTAGAGATGTTTCACCCACCTCCCGGGTGTGGGCAGGGATAGAAGCTGTGCCTGGGGCATCTCTGTGCCTTCCGCCAAAGGTTCTGGCGCCTGTGTGGCTTTCAGGATCCTCATCCCAATCTCACCGGAGGGAGAGTCACCCCACAGAGCAGAGGCATTACCAGGCCTTAGAGAGTGCTGGGGAATGAAGAGAATGTGACAGAGACTTAGAAAGCAGGAGATTTAATTTTGCCACCCACGTGCAAAGGAGGAGGTGCAGAGGTTCAGGTTGACTCTGAAGCCCAGCACTCCGGTTTGGATCCTGGTTCTGCCAGTGTGGACATGTGCCCCCTGCCACTCGACAGGCTCTGTCTGTGCCCAAGGTCCTCATTTATGAAAATGAGGTAGCAACAGGCACCTGACAGCTGAGATAGGAATGGTGATTTGATTTGAAAAAGGCCTGGTAGGTATTAAGAATGGAATGAATGCTTGGTAATTATGTAAATACGAAATCGAAAACAAAAAGAACTTAAACAGGGCAAGTATTTCGTTTGAGTCAGCAGTTGGCTGGATAAAGAGGCTGATTTCTTTGAATATATATGGGACACTTTGGGATCTTTTTTCCTGGACCATAAGGGCTAACTTAACCAGGAGGTTTTAGTAGGTGTTGCTGGGGTGTCCTAGGCCAATCTAGGGCTTTTGCCTTCAGCACTGTGGGAATGAAGGGCCGGAACCTGTCTGTCGGGGAGCCTGTCAGCCTGGCATCTCCCTGCAGGTGCCAGTAGCACCACTTGCTGTCTCTCCACCCTCCACATCGTAACAGCCGGAAGGATCTCCAGGCATTGCCACCCGCCTTACCTGGGCAGAATCCTGTTTGAGACTCTCTGGGGTCTCATTAGACTAAGGTGTTGGGCCTAATAGAAGATTTGTGATATGCTTATGATTTATGCAGGTTATTACAACTGTCCTTCTTCTCCTTTGCATGTAGCCCATGTTTGAGATAGGATTGTTAAAATCATTATATTACTTTGCATTTTTGAAGTGTATCTCACGGATCTGGTTTTCATACATGACAACATTTTACAACCCTAGTATTTTCCCAAGAAAGGAATGATTACCTAATTTAATAACCCTGCCAGTAAAGTGCATGCACAATGCCCTTGAGAGTTAAATTAAATCCTTTCTCCTATCTGCAGGACTGAGAACTCTTATTATAATTGAGCATTGTTTGTGGAAATATCATATTGTAATTTTAGAGATGCCTTATAAAAGAATTAATCGCCAAAGTATTTCCACTTGGTGCGGTTTTGTCCCATTTAGCAAGATTAAAGATAATCACGAGACTGTTTACTTTAACTATGCATGAAGTCACAAATAAAACAAGCAGATGATAGGCTCTCCCAAGACAATTGAATTAATTGTCCTCTCTCTGCTCTTAATTTGCTTTGTTCTAACCAAGCTGAGGGTTTTTTCTCCCTATTTCAAGTTTCCGATTTGTTGCTCCAGTTTCAGCCTTCAGTTCTATTCCTGTCACTCAGTCCAACGGTTGTTTTTTTTCCTCTGAGAAGCAGCGTGGGGTTTGTGCTTGACCTGATGATATTTTTCCAGTATGTATTTCTTTTGTACAAAATGAATGATTCCTGCTTGATTTTTTCATGGATTTCTCAAATTTTCAAGCTTGTGGAGTTTAAGGTTATCGGTCTAGGGATGGCCTTTGCCAGCACATGTGGCTTCCTGCTTTGCCCTGTAGAGTGGACAGTTCTCACCGCCCCCAGGCCCATTCGTTGCTGAGCCCGTCTGTGTCAGAAATCTCCCAAAGTTCCTTTCCAGCATTTGCTCCTAATCAGGTTAGAAGTATGACCTTGGTTGAAGCCTCATCAGATCCAGTTATTTTCCCATCAGGCAGAGTAGCCCCTGCCTGGACACCGCACTGCTAGTGCAGAATCAGTCCAAAGTCCTACGCTCTGCCCAAAGAGAGAAGGTAAATTGCTGTAAGTTCTGTTCATGGGATTGACAGGGGCAGGCTGAGGCTGTCTCAAAATTCCCTAGAACATGACTCTGTTCCAGCAGGACTTACATACCAGGTACTCAAAAGCCACTTAGCAAATGGAGTCCGGAGGAAGACCTGGCTCGGAGCAGCGGCTCACTCAAATCTGTGACCTCTTTGCCAACCAGTAATTTCCAGGTTCAAATACCAGCAGAATACTGATGCCTTTTCAAAACACATCATACTTTTCATTGAGAGAGTCTGGAGGGCCTAGGAATCCATGCATATGTGTGTATGTGTGTGTACATCTGCATATATGTGTATCTATGTTCTTCAGATCTCCCCAAGTGACCATGACAAAGATAGAACCAACAGACTTGATAACTATTTGTGGTCAGAACGAGTGTACACAAGTGCACACAGTAACATCACTCAGGGACAAAAGTGTATCCTTAGACTTCTGTTTTCTGTTTCTGTTTTTAATTTCTAATCATACAGAACTAGCTTCACTAGAGAGCATTATGGTAGAATCGTCTGTTAATTTATCCTAACACTAATATTTAAAGATGCAGAAAAATGTACCTGAATTGAAAGATTTGATTTTTAAAAAGCTCAAATTCTTACCAGTCTTTACTTTTGATTGCTCTGCCCTTATCCCTAATAAATGAATATGTGAAAACCAGATAGTATGATACCCAGCGCAATGTGAGCACTTATCACAAAAGTATGAACTATTTAAAAATAGTTATAATTTACTTGTACTAAAACTGCCTCGGATTCTTTTTTTTTAGATTGAATTTATTGGTACATTTATATATATCTATTATGATCACATTCAACATGGACAGTTGTACCAGTACATGATACATCTTTTTTTTTGAAACAGAATTTTGCTTTTGTAGTTCAGGCTTTCCCTGAGCTCAGCCTTGAACTGTCAGCAATCCTCCTGCTTCTGCCTCCCAAGTGCTGGGGTTATAGGCATGACCCACCACTCCTGGCACTGTGGTCTGTGGTTCTGATTGCTGATGGGCATGAGTCTGCACACTCGACATTGTTTTATATGGTTACCAGGGATTGAACCCAGGCCCTTGCGCTTGCAAGACAGGTGCCAGAACCACTGAGCTAAATCCCTGGCTCAACTCATCTTGATTCTCATTTTTTTTCCATTCTCCTTTCCTCCCTAAACCTCGGATTCTTGATAGTGGTTATATCCTTGGTCACAATTGCCTCCATTTTACAGATGAGATGAAATAAAATTGCCTAAAGTCAAGTTGGAAAGAGGCAGCAACTCTTGAAATCCCAGGTTTGCCTCCTCATGAGGGGCAGCTTCTGGCCACTGCCCTCATTCTGCACGCACATTCGGAGCTCTCTGAGCCATGTTGTGCTCCCCTATAAAACCAGGGAAGGCTCCGGGTGTGTGGAGGTCTGTCAGCTGACAGAGTGGCACTCTGTGGTCCTTCCCCACTGCATTTCGTATGAGCAGTCCACACGAGGGCTATTTGTTAACTCTCAGAAAGTCTTAAATGAAGCAATTACTTTTAAACCTGTCTTGTTAGGATGACTGGGAATCCTGAGGCTATGATAAAGCACTTTAAGATTTTCTAAATGCTTTTTAGATAAGTTAAGAAGTCTTTCGGGGTTTGCTCTAGGAGCATGGCTGTTGGATGTTTAAAGAGTTGCTCCACAATGCTTTGAAATAACATAAAAATTCCATTCTGGAAGCAAGGCCCTTTCTGTTTCTGGTGAATCCATCTTAACAGGCAGTTATAGGAGGACTTGGTAAAATACGCTGAAGCAAATCCAGGGCTGTTTTATAGAACACTCATGATTCCTAGAGAGACAGGAATTTTAATCACTGAAATGGATTCATTTGGAGCCTCCTTTCATGTAACATGTTGGGGTTGAACGTTTGTGTGTGAAGAGCTGCAGCTGAGAGGGGTCTGAAAGGGGAGAAATGAAAAGACATCACTTCGTGTGCAGAGAGGCTGGAGGAGGGACTAGCAGTCATTTTTAGTGTGGTTGGCATCTTTTCCCCTTTGTTTTGCTTTCTGGCTTTTGCAGATCAGAGTCTGGCCACTAAGATCTTAAAGAGCTTACCATTCAGTCATAATTATTTAACGTTTAATGGGATTCCCTATTCTGAAAATCCATTTCCCATTGTTTGGCAAAAAAGCAGTGGGCCACCTGCAAAGTTAAAAAGTGATTATGTGGATGAAAACAAGGCAGCATTTCCCTCAGTTCAGGGTGAATTCAAATAAAATACAAGAGTCAGACAATGATCAGAAGTCCGGCTTGAGAGCTAGGTCTGAGAACACGGCTCAGGGGACTCTGTCGCTGATGCCAGTGTCCTGACCTTCTGCCCGATGACAGGAACACTGAAAAGTATGGGAGGACCATGAGAGTGTTGGGACATGGGAGAAAAGCTGGCAGAGTAGGGTGGGTCTGCTTTTGTGTCAGTTTAGAGAGAAAAAGAGAGACACACCACACATACATCACCATGAACATACCTGTTTTTACATGTGTCTGACACGCAGGCAATCTGACAAATGTCAGAAGTATCTTTTCATCAGTTACTGAGGAAATTGCAATAATATAAAAATTGGAACAGGGATTCCAAGTAAGTTTTAATCCCACATGCCAATTCCAATTAGTAAGCCTCGGTAGCAGCTCTCTCAAAGAATGTTGAAAAAGATTTTGAGGCTATGTCTAGCTTCTGCAAAAAAACAACAAAAAGAGAGAGAGAATGCCCTGATCGGTTGATTAGTCATGTCTGCTGCTGATGCTAGAACAGATGAGGCAAGTTGAGAGATGCACATTTCCACTTCTATAAAAAAAGATCACCTTGATTGTCCCACTCCTGATCTTATTGCACATGACTACGAAGGAGGCATTTGACTGCTGTGTTTAAAATTCTCTCACTCTGTTTTTAGGCCGCAGTATGGTGGCAAGTTCTGTCCAGGATCTAGCCGTATTTATAAGCTGTGCAACACTGAGCCATGTAGCGCGAATAGCTTGGATTTTCGAGCCCAGCAGTGTGCAGAATACAACAGCAAACCTTTCCGCGGATGGTTCTACCAGTGGAAACCCTATACAAAAGTGGAAGGTAATTCATTCTCTGCAACACTTAAATAAATGTCGCTTTGTTGATACTGACGGGAATGAATGACACGGAAGAAACTGCTGCTGACATGTAAGCGCTGCAATGTTTACTTTTCATTCCCCAGACTTGCCTTTGTTCGCGTCTTTGTTAATTTCCATGGGTTGTGTTTATTTTTCCACACCTTTTTTTCTCTACAAGAAACCCCTTGTCTCCCACATCTGTAAGCAACAGGATCCCTGTGTATGAAATGTACTTAAGTTTCCAAACTCACCTTTGACATTTCAGCAATTTGCCTCCCAGGGATGTTACTTGAAATTGGTATGAACTGTCCAGGCTGAAAACTCATGAAACTATATATGCCCCGTAGAGATAGCATCCTTGCAACCAATCAGGCAGAAGATGGGGAGCTTGGGAAGGGATCTTGTAGAGAGCGTGGTTCATGCCTACAGACCTGGCCTGTCTCTCTACGAGGCTCTTCATGCTTCTTATACCTGATGTGCATTTTCATTTGTAAGTTGTAAGCTCCCCATCACTATTTTGCCAGGGGCCGAGTAGTCACATAGAAGAGTTCTGCACAAACATTCCAGCAGATGAGTAGATGGAAAAGCTGGAGTTGCTCCCAATTCCAACCTCCAAGTATTTATTTTTTCTTGGTTTCATGTTCTAATAATTCCATGTTTCTTATCTATGGTTCATCCCCTAAGATTTTGTGGTCATGGCCTTCATCTTCCCTCTATTCTTTGCTTTGGCTTCTGAGAGACTCTGTGGTCTTTCCCACATTACCTCTCATTCAAGTGCAATGTTCAGGGAATCTGTTCTTCTATTCTCCTTTAAATAGATTCTGTATTGGATACATAAAGAGAACTTTTAAAGCGATGTGATAGCTTAGAAAATGTTTTCTGGTTTCAGTGGTCTTTCACTAATGGTGTTGCAGTTTTCGCGAAGCAGGAGCTTTCATGTCGCTCCTCTGCTCTGTGATAGTTACTGAGCTTTCTCTGCCCAGGGAGTGTTGAAGAAAGCATCATCAATGGCCTCAGGTCTTTGCATCTTCTTGTAGGGAGACAGTAAAATTAGGGGCTTCTGGTCCATCTCTCCTGACACTTGCATCCGAAGACACAGATAACTCGAAGGCCTGTGACATTCCAGAAGTTAAAAACAAGGAAGAACTTCATTTATTAATGTACCAGTCTTTATTCTACAAGGTGTAAGCTTCTTTTTTTTTTCCGACATATTATGTTTCTCTCCTTCTTTTCCTAATGGAGTAGTTCATATACTTGCCCAGACATCTGTACTGGAAAAAGAAAGCTGCTTAGAACTTTATTCCTAGGAATGACAGAGAAAAGAGTGTTTCTAAATCATCCAACTTCCTAATCTCATGTGTGAAAATTCGACATTAAATAAAGCTGTTACTTAACAAAAGCATAGTAGAAAAAAATCAACCTGCCTACACATCTACGTATGTCAACCATAATTAATTTCTTTCATGCTCATTTTGTCTTTTGTGGAGAGTCTGAATCGCCATTGTTTGCAAACTGTTTACACATTTATTGTCAAACTGTTGTTAGGGATATCACTCAGCGTCACCTACGTAAGGTCTCATGTGAAAAATATCATCTGGAATTCTTGGCCAAAGAGAATTCTTTCTCTTGGAAAAATTGGCATAATATCTGCCTTCTGATAACAAGAGCTCTATAAAATTATTTATACTTTTTTTTTGCCTAGAATACCAGAAACTTCTCTGGGACTTAATAGTCAACAAAAATTACTTTTTCAGACCTCAGCATTAGTTTATTTGCTCCTTGTTCATTTTCATGATATGATTTTACTCTATTTTATAAACATTATTGGCCTTATACTGGTTTTCAGATATGCCTAAATTTTTTTTAAATTTACAAACATGACTAAATATCTAAAGTAATCCAATCCTAAATAAAGGTCATCAAACTATAACCTGAACTGGGTTTTTTTTAGCACTTTGGAGACAAGGCTGTAAGTTGTATGTCTAGCCACCCAATGGCTAAAATCACCGATGGTGCATTCATGACTGTCCCATTGGGCAGCACGGGACAGCCCCGCATGGTGTACAGGCTACCCAGTGGGATGGCATGCATGTACCCACCATGGTTCAAGCCAGGGGAACCATGCTAAACAATGCTATCTTGGGAACACAGAGTACCCGTCATTTGTGTTGTCCGTGGCTGACCATAAGACCTCTGAAGTATAGAATATTTACTGTCCAAAGGGTGCTAGCTATGCAACCCACTGATCACATGTGTGGTGACTATTGCTGGGGATTAAAATCTTTATGCATTCATATGAAATCAGCTTTACATGAATTGTTAAATGGCCTTTATTTGTGTTGCAGTGCTGGGATTGAATCCAGGACCTTGCGCATGTGAGGCAAATGCTCTGGCCCTGAGGCCTTGAATTGCTCAGTGCAATTCATATTCTTAAAAGCTACCTGAATGTATTATATGCACATGCTCAGACGTACATCCAAAACTGTGTATAAAATTGTCTGTTTCGAACATGATAGATTTCTGAATAAATTGCATCAACCCCTTCTCAGCTATATAATTCTTTCCAATTTCCCTTTGACCTTGTCTTCACCATCTCTTTGCTTCTAGAGCAAGATCGATGTAAACTGTACTGCAAGGCTGAGAACTTTGAATTTTTTTTTGCAATGTCTGGCAAGGTGAAAGATGGGACTCCGTGTTCCCTGCACAAAAGAGACATCTGTATCGACGGAGTTTGTGAAGTAAGAGAAAATTTCCGGCTTGGGGTCTGGCCATGCCCATGTTTCTACATAGAAATGTATGCGTATAAATCAGAGTCTTCAGAGCTGGGGAGCAGGGAGGGTAGGCAACATGTCCCACCTGTCTATCAACATTTCTCTAAATCTCCACACCCGAGAGCGTGGTCCCTGCCTAAGTGTTTTAATTTCTCTTGCGCTGTGTTTCTCAGTTTAATGAATTGAAATAATGGTGTATCTTATATTAATACAGTCGATGTAATGATTGTGGTAAACTTTTACTGGCTCTATACTAATTATACTCACTGCGTTGTCATAACCTCACAGATATATTTTGAACTAGTGTGACTTTTTTGACAGTTATTTTTCTTTTGAAAAATAATCTCCTAGAGATTATTATTATCATATTTTTTCTTTCATTTGAATCTGGCCGTGAACTCTTTGATCCTTTTATGGTGTGTCTCTGTGTCTGTCTCTCTTGTCCTCTCGCTCTTTCTCTCTCCATCATGGTTCAGTCGGGGAAGTGGCCCAGAATCTCACCTGGTGGTAGGAGAGCACTTTCATTCCAGAGCCACAGACTGTAGAGCCGAAGCCCTAGACAAGTTCTGTATCTTGCTCGGTCCGCATCTAATAATAGCAGAGCAGAGAGATGAACCCCAGTCAAACATGATACTGTGGTTTTAACCATAGACTGTCCTGCCTCTCTGATGTTCCAGAAAGACAAAACCACATACCTCTTAGTTATTCTTAGCTGTTGACGTCTCCGATCTTTGATGATTTTCTAACTTTTTCTCCCACAGCCAGTGGGGTGTGATCATGAACTTGGCTCCAAAGCAGTTCTGGATGCCTGTGGTGTTTGCAAAGGTGATAATTCAACTTGCAAGTTTTATAAAGGACTGTACCTCAACCAGCATAAAGCAAATGGTAAGAGAGGATGCTGTTTCACTGTTAGGACTGCTGAAGCAAAACTTTTTCCACCGAGCATGTTTGAGTCACATTAATGTAGGAAGTGAGGGGGCTGGGGATTTAGCCCAGTGGTTCTGGCACC
The DNA here is from genome assembly GCA_004026965.1 of Petromus typicus. Classification (NCBI taxonomy): domain Eukaryota; kingdom Metazoa; phylum Chordata; class Mammalia; order Rodentia; family Petromuridae; genus Petromus; species Petromus typicus. Next base: position 38,839 of record PVIR01010198.1, read on the forward strand.
TGTCTTGCAAGCACAAGGGCCCGGGTTCCATCCCTGACAACCACATAACAATATTGGGCATGGAGACTCACCCCAGCAGCAACAAGTACCACATACCACAGTGCCGGGCGTGGTGGCTCACACCTGTAATCCCAGCACTCAGGAGGCAGAGGCAGGAGGATTGCTGAGATGTGAGTTTGGTGCTGAGCTCAGGGCCAGCCTGAACCACAAAGTGAGACCCTGTCTCAAAAAAAAAAAAAAAATATATAGGAAATGAGACACAGCTGGTTGCTTTTGTCACTTGTGCAAGAACAAGACAGGATACAGGTATTTTTGGTGAAAAGTTATGTCAATGTATTATAGTTCAGAAGTGTGTTGAATAAATGCCTTGTGGTCTAAATAGGACGATTAAGTTTTTGTACATCCTAAACTCATTTGTTAAGCAAAAAACATATTATGAGCTGGATGTGGTGGCGCATCCCTGTAATCACAGCTAGTGGAGGCTGAGGCAGGAGCATGGTAAATTCAGGGCCAACTTGAGCAATTTGGGAAAACTTTATCTCAGAATAAAAGGGCTGGGATGTAGCTCAGGAGTAGAATGCTTGCCAAAAATGAGCATGACCTGTGTTTGATCCCCAGGATTGGAGGAAATGAAAGACATACTGTAAAACTCAGAGGATCTATGCTCACAGTGGTAAATCAACTTGAAGCTAATTATATAAGCTGCTTGCGTTTTTTGAATATCATTCGTTGAGAACACATGGATATAAATTCCTTCTAGCTAGGTTAGAAGGACCAAAGAGTATTCTTGAGTTTGTGGTATCTGTTGGCCTTGGAAGGAAAAGAGTCTTTTTTTAGACACACACACACACACACACACACACACACACACACACACACAGTTAGTAAGATGTTGGATGGAATGCCTCCTCTTCTTCTAGTTTTTCTACCCCTTGGAAAATGAACTAATTGCTCTTTGTAGAGTCAGTCAGTAGTTCAGAAACTCCACTCTAAGAAAATGGACATTGTGTGGTTCTGGACATTGTGTGGTTCTGGACATTTTTGGTCTCCCCTATCCGGAGCCTCATGTAGAATTCAGAACTATTTTATCCTTTCCATTTAGAGTATTATCCAGTGGTTGTAGTTCCAGCTGGCGCCCGAAGCATTGAGATCCAGGAGCTGCAGATATCCTCCAGTTATCTTGCAGTGCGAAGCCTCAGCCAGAAGTACTACCTCACCGGTGGCTGGAGCATTGGCTGGCCCGGGGAGTTCTCCTTTGCTGGGACCACATTTGAATATCAGCGTTCCTTCAACTACCCAGAACGTCTGTATGCTCCGGGACCCACGAACGAGACACTTGTCTTCGAAGTAAGCACTCGTAATTTGTTCATTTCTCAGTGCTTTGTGCTACATTTATCATGTTGACTCCAGTTTGAGTGACCTGAAAGTACTCCAACCCTTTCAGTGCATATTTGTTTGTCAGCAGGCTGATTTTCAGAGTGTAAGCAGGAGAGACAGCTCTTGCATTCTGGGGAAAAACTCAGAAACCCAATGGATCACTAAGCAGATGTGTTGATTGTCACACAAGAGTGCCAGCCTTTCACCATGATGGTGGGCTTTTGTGGATACCAGGGAATACAGCAGGAATGCTTTCTTGGTTACTCTGGAGTGTCTGAGTCTGTCATCTCAATAGCCAGTGGTAGCTCTTTACTGAAGGTCAAATGGCCCACGAGGCAGAATTATATAGTTGAGAAAATGCTTGCGTGTCAGTGGAGTTTTAGACATGCTACACCACTGTGATTTTGTAGGTTGCATTTTCCCCAGAGATAAGAAAAGAAAAATATCTTAATGGGCAATAATGATGTTAGAGCCAGAACATCTGCACATGACTCCGTAAGATTATTACCATATGTGGATTTTCTTTAGTCATGTCTTTGAGTTTACTTCCCTCCACCTTATAAAATGAGATTAGTGGTTTGCTCTCACAGGACAAGTGACTTTGTTTTAGTTTGTACACAGAAGCAAAACTGCCTGCCACTTGCTGAACACATATTGAACTGGGACACTCTTCATAGTCATTTTAAGCTTCAGTTTCTTGCCTGTACAATTAGGGTACAACACTTACTGTTAGTCAGACTTATGTTACTATAACAAAATACCCAATTCAACTAACTGGTAAAGAAGAAAGGTTTGTTTTCACTCTGAGTTCTGGTGATTTCATTCCATGGTCATTTGGCCTTGTTGTTTGTGGGCCTGTGGTAAGATGGTGACACCATGATGGCAGAAGGCGGTGGAGAAAGTTTTTTTTATCACTTGGTGACTAGGAAGTGGGAGATAAAGAAAAGGGGTCAGGATCTCAGTGTCTAAGAGTGTCTAATTGAGCACAGACCGGGGAGCAAGCCTTTATCCCACGGATCACCAGGGACACTTACGTAAACCGCAGCATTTAACTCACTGATGTGCCAGAATAAGGACTCAAGTGTCAAGAAAAGTTAAAAGATGTCCCTTATACATGGTGCCTGGACGAAGCAGAGGGGAGCTGCTGCCCTGTACTGCCTGTTGCACGGTGTGCCAGCGCCAGCGACACTCAGTGCAGAGCAGCTGCCCTCACATGCAAAGAGCATGAGATTGAAGGCGCTGTTGCTGTCACTACTGCTAGGGCTGCAATGGCCCCTGACTCCCTGCACTTAGACCTTGTACTACTCAATTGTAAGCACCTCCTTCCCCCAAAATAAGACCTCGCTAGAAAATAATCAACCCTCAGAACTGGAGATAAAAAGATGCCACTCCCAATCAGCCTATCCTTGTCCTGAGCTGTCTAAAAATTGAATGCTAAGAGATAGCTATGAGATTATTTGGTGACTTTTGCTAAATTTATATATAGTAATAAGGCAATCATTGTAATTCTACAGGGTTTACATCATGCTAGGTTATTGATCACCCAGGGTATTTTACCCAGCTATGTAATTAATAAAGCAGTTTTCGAGACAAGTTTTATTTTTGTCTCAGCCGAAGCTCTTGATTTATTCTCATCCTCATTCCCATGTACTGTGGCACAGGTTCTCTGGATAGGAGCCACGCTGCTCGGAGGTTGGTAGTGATCTTCCGTAGTCTCAACAGTTCAGTGGTGAAGGCAGTGAGAATGAATCACTCTGACTGTGGAGTTCGTGTTTCATGTGTGCTGAATTGTCTGGGGGCGTTTAGATGACATCTTGAAGTTTCCTAATGGATTCACAGGTCAGCTAGGACTTTAGAGAGTGGAAAAGCGAAATACCTATGCATTAAACTGTCACTGAGTCCTTCTGTGTCTCATGCCCTGAGCTGCTGCTGTGTCCCGTGATGACAGAGCCGTGGACTAAAAGGCTAAAAATACTAAATCTCCGTGTCATGAAATTTAGAGTGTTGGAAAGCACACTACAGTGTTATATCCATAATATGTAAATGAACACAGAGTTATAGATCAGGATAAGTCATTGGAAAGGAAACCACTGTAAGGAAATAGACTGACTTGAATTAGGAAATGGAGGGCTTCTCCAAGGTGAAACTTGAGGATGTGATGGACTAGCTGGGGGAAGGGCCCAAGCAGGTCACATAAAGGAAAAGCAGTTAAAACCCCATATTTTAGAGAGAGAGACAGAGATAGAGATACAGTAGTGAATACAGAGCCTTCACAATGAGCTGCATCTTTAGCCTCTACATTTTTTTGAGACAGAATGTAGCTAAGTCACCAACCTGCCCAGTCTAGCCTCATCCTTAGGATTGTCCTGCCTCAGCCTCCCAGAGTGCTGGAATTATAGGAATATGCCACAACACTCATCTTATTTTAGAACCTTGCAATAAGAAAAGAGAGTAGTAGGCTGTAAGATAAATATAGTAGGAGTAACAAACCACTATAAGAATATACACTGTGGTTGGCTGAGGATGTAGCTCAGTGATGCCATACCTTCCTGGCCAGCGAAAGGTCCTGGATTCAATATGCTGTATTAAAAAAAAGTATACATATGTATTTAACATATATATTATAACTGTATAATATATAACTATTTCATATATATAATGTAATATATATAATATACACATACACATGCACACATGCTAAAGAGTTTGGATTTCATGCTAAGAACATCAGAATCATACAAAAATGAGTGTTTTAGAAATCTTCAGTAGCTGCTATGCAGATAAGTGATTAGAAAGACATGAAGTGGATTCAGGAAAAAATAAACTGACCTTCTAGAAGATAAAACTAGAGCTAGAAGATGACAGTGAGGCACTGAGTGTGGATCTGCTTGTAAAAATGTAGGGACTGAGCATCGAAAGTTGTTGGAAAGATTCCTAAAATGCACGGGACCTGGACCTGGGGGAGAAGGATGTGTTCAGAAAAGAGCTCAGGCTGCAGCTTTCAGGAGCTGGTGGGTATTTTTACCTCTGTAAGTGTCTTGACGATGTCTAGAAATAGGGCTGGGGAAGGGAGAAACCGTTCCATTAGCTGTGATCTGTAGAAGTTACACCTTTGACAGTCATGCAGATGGGTGTGTGCTTAGAGACAATGTTTCAGCTCCTGAAAATGAGTGAAGTCATGTGTGAGTGCATCACACGTTTACTGGGAAGGGCATGCAAGTCCTGCTTTTCTATAATAAAGCTGTCTGGGGAGTAGCAAAGTCATAGTCATGTCAAGAATCTACCTTAGGAGGAAACTCTAGAGCCCTGGCTGACGCCACCATGGAGGAATGGACACCTGGGACCCATACAGGTGCCCCGGGAGCTAACGTGGACCCAGTCTGTCATTGCCCTGGCATTTTCTCCTATGCCCTTGCCCTGCACCTGTGTACCTGTGTACCTGCAGATAGGGCAGTGGAGCTGGCTTTGCTTGTGGCAGGAAGGATGGCACCAAAGCTGCTGCTGCTGTTTTTCTTTTCCTTTTTTTTTTCAATGTTGCTCCAGCTGTGCTTTTCCTTCTAGACTGTAATGTATTTAAAATCTGTGTCTGAATCTCATATCAAAAGCTACCAGATGCAGTTTAGAGTCTAACTTACAAGGATCGCCTTGATTTCTGGAAGCAATCAGAGAAACCCGGCGAGTGTCTGTTTCATAGTGTCAAGACCATGCCACATCTTCATAATTGAAAACTACAGCGTTTCCTACAATGTCAGAACAATATTTGGTGTTGATAGAGATGTTCTGTTGAGCTACTGTGCTATGGAATGGAGACAACTCTCGCATAGCAGTTATCTAGGAGCACTAATCTTAAACATTTCCTGAGGAGAAGGAGCAGAAGACAGTGAACAGAAAGAGCCACATGTAACTTCAGGGTAAGGGTTAAAACCACAGACAATTACTAGCTCCTGGTCTTCGGGGCAAGTTCCCTGATATCTGCACTGCTCAGCTGCCTTGGGTGTAAAGTGGGAAAAGAATACTTACAATTAGAGTAATCACAGGGATAATTTCAGTACTTAAAAAGTATGTAGCATATCATGTTTATTACCATCCTGATTTTGCCTCTGAGTATATCAAATGCATTTTGAAACCACTAAAATTAAACCTCAGACTGCAGTTAGCAAATTGATGATCAGAGGCCAAATTCAGATCACCTAATAAAATAAAATAGATCAGTGCTTTAATGTCAGGTAATGGGAGGTGCAAAACCAAGTGTGGGTGTTTAGGAGCTTATAACAAGACAGAAGAAGCATCCGGCCCTAGCAGACAGTTGCTCTGGCAAACGTGGCGATAGACCTCAGCTGTGAGTTATTGTCCCATGTTGTCCAGACCTGAAATGCCAGGTGCTGTCACTTCTGTCTGCCTCTGTGGGATGGCAGATGCCCTAAGATTTTACCACACTTATTAGAGAGAGGTGGCGCTTAGCCGATAGTTTTCTCCCTTCCGGGCTGTTTATTTTAGATTAAGAGATTAGGAATCCTGAGATCCTGAGTCCAACTGTCCAGAGGTCAACAAGCGATCCAAGCCTTGATATTATACTTTAATTAAACCAAAGACATTAAAGTTGGCTCCCTGTTGAAGATTTCTAAAGTCATTTTCCCCAACTTTTTAAAAAGATGCATCTATTTGTTTTCAATCAAGCCTCTGAGCAGCTGATTTCCCTTCCGTCTGAGAAAGCTGTTGAGCTTGAAAGGCGTCACTCTTAGAGCAACGTAGCTTTGTTAGTTGGGCCAAGAGGCCTTTGATCACCACTAGACAAAGGTATACACAGTTTTGTGGCTGCAAGAAATCTACAGAAAGTAGCAGGGCCTGATGCCTCTCCCGGCTTCAGCCACGTGCCCTCAGAACAGAGTGCAAACCATTCCTGATGAAAAGGAGGGTTTTATTTTTTTCTTCACTACGCCACAATAAGAAACCATCTTTGTTGTTTCTCTCTGCAGTTTTGCCCATAAACACAAAGCCGTTCTGAGTTTTCACAGTTCCGTTTGTAATTTAAGCTTTGCTGTGAAGCACATATTCTCTGCAGTAAAACCGCAGCACAGAGTAAGGAGGTGACGGGAGGTGCAAAGCTGAGGGGCTGAGTTCCTTCCTCCCCTTTGTCTTTACAGCTTGAAGTGCCCTTTGGTGTCTGTATTGACCAAATTAAGCATAATTAGTACACTGCTGCGGACCAGTAAAGCAGCAGCAAACCGAGCCTTGGGACTTCTCCCTGCCCTGTACTCACACAGCTCTGTACTTCACCGAGCCACAGTATTTAGCCAAGATAAAAACAACCTTTGAATATTCCCCAGGTACAAAATTTTTCCTGATACGTAAAGTCATTTATGGGAAAGGGCTTCAGTTGGGGATGCAGTTCTCTAAACCTGATCAGGTTCAACAGTCTGTCTTTATATCACTATGAACGGTTTACAACGTGATAAAAACATGTGATGAAAAATATTAGGTAGGTTTAAATAAACTCATAACATGTAATAGGTTTGATTGGAGATGTGTAATAGTTTAAAATATTTTTTAATTATACATCATACCTACAGTAATATCTCATAAAATTATAGTTTGACCCATGGTGGAGTAAAGTCACATTTGATTGGCTACTGTTTTCCACACTTCTTTGTGTTCTTTATGCCCTGGACATATGACCTGTCAAAAAAAAGTCTAAAATGAAAATTGCACATTAACTACATATGCCTTATTCGTATATTTAAGAGTAAAAACTTGTAGCATGGGCCAAGGATTTAGCTCCGTGGTTCCAGTGCCTGCCTTGCAAGTGCAAGGACCCATGTTCGATCCCTGGTAACCACATACAGCAATGCCAGGCATGGAGACTCACGCCCAGCAGCAATCAGCACCACATACCACAGTGTCGGGTGTGGTGGCTCAGACCTGTAATCCCAGCACTGTGGAGGCAGAGGCAGGAGGATTGCTTTGAGTTCCAGGCTGAGCTCAGGGCCAGTTTAAACTATAAAAAAAGTGAGACCCTGTCTAAAAAAAAAAAAAAAAGTTGCAAATATATTTGAAGCTAAAAAAATCAAATATGATGTCTGTTTTCTCTTTTAGAAGAACTTGGGTTAATGTCTTTAATACTTAAGTATATTCTGTTGTTTTTAAGAGATCATCAAATTTCTAATCAGTTTTAATCATATCCTTATATCTCTCCAAAACTGATAGAACAGTTATTTTATAAACCTGATGTTATAAAAATTAATTACATTTTTCCAGTATTGGACTGTATCTTAATGTCTAAGGGGTCCATGGCTTTATTCTTTAAAGGAAGTTAAGTAGAGTTCATACACTTTTCCATACAACGGCTATGAGTTGAACCAAAGTGAATAGTTTTGGAGCCAAAGATATGTTCACTCCAATATAAAAATATGTTGAATATGTTTTACAATCCTGTGGGAGGCTGAAGTCAGTGTGTGGGAACCTACCAAAATGAAAACTGATGTTCTCTCCACAGAAAGTATAAGACTTCGAACAAAAAACCCCACTCTTTTGGCCACTTAAAATCACTACCTGTTCCACAAGTTCTTATTATAGTGTGAAATCTAGCAGAAGGACACGTTTGTCCTGACTCGTCAGGATGGACCCAGACCTTCTGTGTCTCCCTCCACACATACTACATCATACTGACCCAGGAGAGCAAGGCCTGGCTCTCCTCTAAAAACGCGAGCTCGTGTTCCCAAAATTTAGGAATAAATTTCGGGAACAACCGACAGAGGTTCGAGTAGAAAAAGTTTTATTGGATAGAAAGAGAGGGAAAGAGAGAAAGGGCTTCGGTCCAAGAGAGACAGAAGTGAGAACCCGGAAAAGTGGGTAACCCAAGGTTGTCTTTTCTAAGGGGTATTTAAGGGCTAACGACCACGAGATGGGATGGGTTTAAAGTAGGAGCCTGCAATAAAATTCAAGGAGGTATAATCTTGGTCAAATAAGGTCCAATAAGAATTTAAATCGTACAGGGTCCCTCCCCCCATCAGGAGGCTCTTCCAGATGGGCCAGATTCTTGGCCCTTTACCCCAGGGGTTTTAAAATGACTACATTCCTGGGAGGGGATGGATCTAGACCCTTAATTCTCCATTGACTTGATTATAAGGCTTTAATTGGTCATTCTTTTTTTTTTTTTTAGGTTTTTGGAGACAGGGTCTCGCTTTGTGGTTCAGGCTGGCCCTGAGCTCAGCCTCAAACTCACATCACAATCCTCCTGCCTCTGCCTCCCGAGTGCTGGGATTACAGGCGTGAGCCACCATGCCCGGCACTGTGGATGTGGTACTGGTTGCTGCTGGGTGTGGCTCTCCACACCCAGTATTGTTATGTGGTTACCGGGGAATCGAACCCGGGTCCTTGCGCTTGCGAGACAGGCGCCGGAACCACTGAGCTAACTCCCCGGCCCTAATTGGTCATTCTTGACCTTTGGTAACAGTCTCCCTTCTTGTGAATTTTCTCCAAGGGCCTGCCCTATCTGTCTGCCTACTATATTTACCTATAATAATACTGTCCCTGTATCTTCGCACTTTCTGTCTTTAGCCACCCTGGTAGGTGCTGATTTAGGGCACTATTATTGAAGCAATTTTCTTCCCTTTGTTGCTCCTCATTGTCTGATAAAATAGTTAAATATGTGTTGACTACTTCTTAGCACCCGGTTCTATGCTAGGCCTGAAGACCCACCAATGGTTCAGGTACAAATGATGCTGCCCAAACTTTCCAGCTTCAGGTCTTGGTGAATGTACAGCACAAGTTTTGATATGTGGATCCTGCTGTTTTTTGGAAGCAGTATGGGTCAGGCAGGGAGCATTGATATCAATAGTAGGGCCAGTAGTTCCAGCGCTTGCATTGCAAGTGCAAGGGCTGGGGTTCATCCAGGGTAACCACATACAACAATGCCAGGTATGGAGACTCTTACCCACCAGCAATCACTACCACATACCACAATGCCGGGCATGGTGGCTCATGCCTGTAATCCCAGCACTTGGGAGGCAGAGGCAGGAGGATTGCTCTGGGTTCAAGGCTGAGCTCAGGGCCAGCCTAAACTACAAAGTGAGACTCTGTCTCAGAAAAAATAAATAAGTAAAATGGTGATGGTGGATCCGTTATTATATAATGGATGAATCTTTTAAATTATTTAGGTCCCAGATTCCACATTCAGTAAAAATTTTCTTAAGCCGCACTAATATCTTCCACTATATCCTATGGCCCTGTCCTGAATCACCTTTCTATCAGTTGACTTATGATCTCTGTAGCTCACACATATGTGAATGTTATCCTATGATAAAACTCATTCACTTAGAAAGCGCAGTCTGGTTTTTTTTCAAATTGAAGCTTTTTACATGTAGGCAAAAAGTATAGTAAATGAAAACTTCCCTCACCAAAATTGAGAGCCTGTGACCAGACCCCAGGCTCTCATTGCCCTATGGTGGCCTGGAAGTTCTTTGAAATCTCTGGGCTCCTGTGACACATGTTTTAAAAACCGCCATCTCTTAAGACTGGCCTCAGAACCTTACAGTTTGAAGTTAAATACATTGAATTGCATTTAAAGCAATGAAATTTGATCTCCCAAAATGCATTTGGGGAATCAATATGCTTCCTAAAGTACTTGCCTTGCCAGTGTGAATAATTTACCAAAGGAAGTTGCCAACCACTTAGTTCACACGCACCTCTAGCAGGGAGGAGACTAGTCTTCCCAGGATGGGGGAGGGGGTTTGTTAACAGATTTTTCCATGTTTCTGGGTATCTCCTAGTGCAAAGCAGAGAAATGCAATCCTGGGAGTAACTGACGGCTATCAGTTAACCCCGAGAAATCTGTGCAGGGCCTGACACCAAATAAAAGTGTTTTCTGATTCTAGTTATTTTTATGTCAGAACTTTATAAGATGTCTTCATGGGAAGCTCAGAGTTTAAACTAAATGCAAAGCAGACTTTCTCTGTTATCGCCACGTCATGAGCCAGTCTGACTGGAAAATGCCGTCTGTATTGCAGTCATCATCCCCGTGGGATCCAGTGCTTCACATGGTCTCCACATTTGTAACAGGTGGACGTCAGCTTAAACAGTGCTGGTCTCACTGATTTCCTCAGTGGCCAAGGAAATCCCTACGGATCCTCAAAGATTTGTATGATTGTCTTAAGACCTACGTTCCTCAGGCATTATTTAAGCCCATCAATCAAGTTTCTATCGAAGAACATACACATGTAGATATAAATGACTTGTATTTCTGCGTTGCACAAGAAAAAAAATAACTATTCCTATACATGCTACAGCACAAAAAAAAAAAAAAAGAAAAATTGATTTGGCAATCAGAGGCCTTCTGAGATCACTACAGACACAGTTTTTACAAAACTAGATAATTTCCATTTGCCTAACTCTCTACCATGTAATCCTGGCATAAAAACTAAAATTTCTATCACTGAACTCCTGCACTTGTTAATCAGCTGAAAGATTTAAATTCATATTTATTTATATTTCATTAATGTTAAAGGTTTTATGTACTGGTCACTGTGTTTTAAATTTAGTTTGTGTCTTGGAGGGTGTGTTGTCAGCATTGAATTTGTAAATGATAGAAATGTAAAGTTGGGAGTCAGAGTTGAAATTCACCTGTGAATGGTTGGAAAACAGTCTTTTAGTCTGAGGTAGATGTTTACGCACCTGGCTTTGTGAGTATGGTGGAAACTTAGGGTTTTAAGGTGGGTAATTTAAGGTCATCCCCTCAGCTCTCTGTTTAAGCAAGCACTGTGGATGAGGTGTGTTCACGGGACAAGTTTAGGATCGACGATAAGGGTTATCCATTTTTTTGATTCCATGATCAGCTCGGGCATCCGTTAGAGATGACACATTCTTCAGAAGAGGGCGAGCTTCTTGTTAGCTGGTGCCCTTTCCCTCCGTCTCCTCCACCTTCACTTTGTCTCAGTTTTGTTCTCTTACAACATACACACGTAACAATAACCGAGTCCTAGTCTCTATCAAACTGTCATGTGCTTGGAGTGTAAGTGAGGAAATTCATCTTGAGTGTTTCATTAGGAAGTGACTTCATTCCGTCTGATAAACAGAGCGATTCAGGAGGACATGATAACACAGGCTGCCGCTCTTCTATAGCTGTAATATGAGCACCTACATTTTTACAGCATTGCTTTTTTTTCAAAAGAAATCGTCTTAAAAACTAAATGGCTCTTCTTGATGTTAGGGATCTTTTTCCTCCCTGTGCTGGGCAGTAGAAGGAGGAGTTTAACTCTTTGAAAACCTATTCCTAGTTGACAGTGTAGAGAGGGAGGTTTCCTGAGGCAGAAAGGAGCCACTTCGGTAATGACAGTGGGTGAGAAATAGGTTATCCCCAGGCTAATTCCAAGGCAGGAAAAGACATCTAAAGAAAATTACTGTAATAAACAACTTCTTCCATTCCCTGGCAAAAAGAGATGATGGGGTGGCCGGGGACCAGGTGGACAGGCACATTGATCACTGAGATGACAGTGTGCGAGCGCTGTTGACAAAGTGTTCATTACCTTCTCATCTAGCTCCCTCCTGGAAACCTTGCGGGCTGAATTCTCCCCAAGGTGCAGGGGCC
>PVIR01010199.1:0-50624 GCA_004026965.1 Petromus typicus
AAATGATTTTCCAATAAAAGTCAGGGTTCTGGAGCTATTTCTGCCACCGTGACTGTCTGCACTGTCCAAACCTGTGCTAATGCCAAGAATCCCATCACACCACTTCAGCGCCGGTCCACGCTGCCCCGCAGCCCTCCCAGCAATCACTCCCTCAGCACCACACGTCTCCTGAGTCACAGATGAATCACAAACATAAGGCAAGAAAATGCATACACATATGGAGGAAATGAAACTCCCTGGAAAGTGGCAGGATTTATTTTCACTCTCCAGGAGCTGTCCTCCAGACTTGCAAACCTCCACCTTCTTGAAAAAGCTTCTGGAAGTTCAGAATTACCGCACCTGGAAAATGCATGAGCTGTGCCTCTTATATTTTGTATCTATTTTCTCACTTGAGACTTTTGAAAGCACTATTGGAAAAAAGCATTTCTCTTTTCTTTTGCCATCTGCACTCTTGAAAGGTTCTGGTTTTGTTTAGGGTAAGTCATAAATAATCATCACCAGAATCACCACCACGACCGTCATCATCATAAGCGGAATCTCTGGGAAGCTTTGGAATAAGGAGACCATGTCTATAAAAGTTATGTCGAAGCCAGAAAGAACTCTGAGTACACAACTCTGGTACAGTTGGTGTAGTATGGGAATAAAAGGGTTAGCACAGGAATTCAACTTTACACTACACATGGCAGGACCCTGGGAAGTGCGGTTCTGTAAGAGAAAAGCAGAGCATCAGTCATTAACGAGTGCACTGAGCGTGGCACCGATGGGCATGCTGCTCTAACTCTAAATTTCAGTTCTTCACTAAAGCTGAGAGGTTTAGGGCAATCATGAAGCAGGGGACTCTGGGTCTGGCCCCTACTGGCTTTCTAGATCTGAGAAAGTTAGCTCAGCTCTCTACATCTGATTGTAAAATGTGGATGATAATAATGGTGCTTACTTTGTAAAGCTGCTATGAGAATTTAATAAGGTGATACTTCAAACAATGCTTGGAATATGGAAGTACTTAGTAATTGTAGTATTTTTACTGCCACAGAAGAAGCATAGTGATAATGAAATACAATGGGCATAGAGCAACTAGGTCATTGCCTGGAATATACTACACACTCAGTCAGCATGAGCAGTGAGCAATGGGACTCAGGATGTTGAGCCAGAGACATTTCAGATTCAATGGAGGAAGTTTGTGTTTGTAGGAATGACAAGCCACATGACTGATGGATAGGGTCTGAGGGGCCGCAGTGGGAGCTTTGAATGCAGAGATGGTCAAGTCTGAAGCACAATGCATGTATCTATCACAGACACAAGGGCAAACTGCAGCACTTCCTTCTAATGACATGTTTTTGTTTTCATTTTTTCACTTGGCCCAGCTTGTAGATCAGAATGGGAATGGGGGTAGGGTGGGAATCAAATATCCAGAGAGAAAGACAAGTTACACAGTCCTTGCAATAATGCAGAGAGGCAGAAATAAAGATCTGGACTATGACGGGATGAGAATGAAGAGAGGGAGTATAGCCATGTCACATGGCAGAAGAAGTTAGTGGACACAGGACATAGGGAAGAGGAAAGGTCAAAGGTGTTTCCCACAAAGGAAGTCAGAGAAAAGGAAGCCACTGGGAGAAGATGGTTTCCTCAGTGCAGCACATGCTCAGGTGAAAGCAAGTGGTCTGGAGCTCAGGGGCAATAACAGGACTGGTGATGATGTGAAATTCATCTGGGAGACTCACAGAGACAGACACCAAAATAGTTTCCTCCTCAATTTCACTTTGGGAAAAGAAAAATCAATATAGTAAATACCAGAGCAAGTCTTATTTAGAAATGTATATTTGTGTATCAAAAAGATATAGGCAGAAGGGCCAATTAATTAAGATTCATTTCCAGGATGGGTTAACAATAGAAAGTTTACTAGTATAATTTACCATCTCATAATTAAAGTTAGTAGAACATAAATGCAGAAAAAACATTTGATGTTTCAATATTGATTCACTATATGAATTTTAAAACCTCTTAGTAAAAGAAGAGGATTTTTCTTTTATTTTCTTAGAAAAAAAGAGAAATTTCTTAATACAATAAGGAATGTCTACCAAAATGTACAGCAAACTTTTTACTCACTGGCTTAATACATGAAGTGCTCCCTTTAAAATCATAAACTACACAAAAACACATTCACTGCACCATAATTTCCATTCAGCATTGCACTATATGTCCAAGCCAATACATTGAGACAAAGAGAAATAAGAGAATTGCAAGCAAGAAATAAATGCATATTCTTGCACATACAGAGAAGTTGTTTAAAATCAATAAATCATTAATTTATAACAACTTGTTGTCAATTTGCCGATCAACATGTGCACATCAATTACATATCTAAACTCTAAAAAATGCATTTTAAAACCATTTATAATAAAAGAAAATGAGGAGTAAATCCACACTATATATACAAAAGATATTTAGGGAGAAAACTTGTATATATTGTATCAGATAAAGCTGTCCCAAATAAATCGAAATATGCATGTCACTCATGAATTAAAACAACTAAATATTAGAAAGGGGTTGAATTTCCTAAAATTCATTCATTAATTCAGTATAATCTCAACTAAAAATCCAAACATGTACATAGTATGACTTTCATGTGTCCGAGAAAATAAAAGATCAAAAGTCATTATAAAAATTGTAAAGAAGTAAAACAAGATAGAGGGAGCCGGGGATTTAGTGGTTCCGGCACCTGTCTTGCAAGCACAAGGGCCGGGGTTTGATCCCTGTTAATCACATACCTATACTGGGCGTGGAGACTCACGCCCCAGCAGTAACCAGTACCACATACCACAGTGCGTAAGTGGTGGCTCACGCCTGTAATCCCAGCACTCAGGAGGCAGAGGCAGGAGGATTGCTGTGATGTGAACTGGAAGCTGAGCTCAGGGCCAGCCTGAACTACAAAGTGAGACCCTGTCTCAAAAAAAAAAAGATGCAGGGATTTTTCTTAGGTAATACTGATATTTACTTTCCATCTGTAGTAATGTTGGCCAGAAACTGACAAATGATCATTGTACAGGAATAGAGATTCCAGAAACTGACCTACATACATCTAGAAATCTAATGTAGGACATGTGTAGTCTCACAGGACACTTTTGAAGAAAATGAATTATTCTTTATGTCATGCTAAAACATTTTTTACCTTAGAGAAAAAAAATTAAAGTATATCCATACTTCACATATAGAGAAAAAGTAATATAACCTAAGTGATTATAAACTTGAATGCTATTTACTTATTAATCTATGTATTTATTGATGTTCTGAGACAAGGTCTCATTTTGTAGTTTATGTTGGCCCTGAACTCATTATATAGCACAAGTTGGCCTTGAATTTTGTCAATCCTCCTGCCTCAGCCTTCCAAGTGCTACAATTACAGACATGCACCACGACACCTGGTGAAAAGAAACTTAAAATTTAGAGAGTATTGAACAAAACTCAAAAATCATAAAACATGCAGTAAACTATTAATAAATTCAAGTGTACTAAAACTTGCTATTTACATTAATTGTGTACTCCTACATGTGTTGAGTATTTTGTCTTAGCAATGAAAGAAAATTAACTAAGACACACACTCTAAAAATTTATAGGTAGGCAAAGTTTATCTGTTTATAATTTGCATAAGACTACAAGCATAATACTCATAATATGAAATGAAAAGTCATAAAAATAATAAGTGAAAAGACAACTTGAATAACACAGAGAGGCAGCTGGAGACTCACTGAAGAAGGACACTATGAAAAGTGGCTACAAACTTACACTGAGCAACTGAGCCAAGAGCCCGCCTGAGCGGGTCTCTAAGTCAACGGGCCCTAAAATCCATCTGTTGTTTCTAATGGAGTTGAAGATGTCTTAATTCCCAAATTTCACATGTCGGTGAAAGAGCACAGCACTGGCCCCTGAGGGTATCTGGAAATTTGTCCTTTCATCCGACCTTAAATTACAAAATCTACCTTCATCATAAGTTTATGGCAAAATTCCAATTTTATTTTGAATAATATGAACAGTAGTGAGTAGAATCCACGTGGCTACATAAAAAGGTGAGATCTCTGCATCTGTTAGATTTCCTGTAACCCACATCATTTTCTAGCTTAATGTTCACTCAGTAATAAAACTTCTCTCAAAAAAAAAAATTAAATCATTAGTTAATCAGGGAAATTAAACACAAATTTGAACAATAACATACTATTACCTACCCATCAAAAGTAAGCAAATAATTAAATCTGACAATAGCAAATGTCGTGAAGCTTGGAGCAGCTGTAAATTTTGCATACTGCTGGTGGACGTACGAACTGGTAGATCCACACTGGAAGGTAGCTTGTCACTATCTATTAAATTTGAAGAAACTGTCTATTCTCCAGCAACTTTCTCCTTATTTGTGTGTATTTACCCCCCCGACAAAATACTTGTATATGGGCTTCGGAATACGTGGATCCTGGCAGATGCTTCTAGCAGCACCATTTTTAGCAGGCCAAACCTGGAAACAACTTGATATTTTAAGAATAAAACAGACAAACTTCAGCTACCCTCAATAATATGAGCAAATGTCTCAAACACACATGTCATGAAGAACTAACTCCATCCAAAGGAATGTCTGCCCTTTGCCCTTGGTTAATGGAAGATGATCTCTTGGAACATCAAGTCTGATGAACGCGTTTGCCTATGGGGATTGCCCATAAGGTAGTATACTGAGGGGGTTCCCCATAAGGACTGTACACTGCCCAGTTTCCACTCTACCTTCAGAGAGGCTTAAGGCTAGTGTTTAGTCATCCACGCAGGCAGCCACAAAGCTGATGAAAATTCTGCACACCATGGTTTGATGATCTTCCCAGGTTGCTAACATTCTCTATATCGTCTTATCTTGTTGCTAGAAAAGTACAACTATGTTATACATTGTTTTCTGGAAAGAAACCCTGTCCATGACTCCATGGAGAAATGACCAGAAATCCTATGTTTAATAGATTCCTGAACTGTGCTCCATGTATTTCTTCCCTTGGCTGGTTTTAATTTTTCCCTAAAGTAAGACACACAGAGGATTAAAACAGCTTTCAATGAAGTATGTGACTCAACAAATTAGCAAACATAAGGGAAGTTTTCAGACCTTCCAAAACATTCAATTGGTGTAAGAAATAAGAGTGGCCCTAAATGTCTTCTTCCTAATCTTGCAATAATATTTAAGCAAACAAACAAGTTGCATACATACTCACATACATACAGCATTTTACCATTTGTACAAAGGCAAACAATGAAGGCCCCACATCTTTCTGTGAAAACTGTATCCTGCTGTTTTAGAGAACATTTTCCCTAGCCTAGCCTTCTAAATAGGCTTCCCTAGACTCATGGAGCACAAGCTACTCAAGTGGACAAGAAAGTATTATACCAACCTAGCTTAGGGATAGTATAAAGGCTTCAATGGGCATGATAATCTCAAAGTTGGGCATTGGCTATTTCTTTGGTGGAGAAAGAAAACAAATGATGTTAGTGGGAACTTCAGTTGTAACATAGATCATTTATGATTCAGGTGTAATATTTTATTTTTAAGTTTTTTTGGTTTTGTTTTGTTTTGTTTTTTCAGATACCCGGGATCTGAACTCAGAACCTTGGGCTTGTGAGGCAGGCACAGTGCCACTGTGAGAAATGCTGGATCAAAGTTGATCTCTCTCTTTTTTTTTTTTCCTTCTTTGGTACTGGGAATTGAACTCAGGACCTTGCACTTGCCAGGCAGGTGTAGTGCTGCTGAGCTACATCCCTGACCCTTGCATCATATTGTGCTTCATTTTGTTCTCTGTGTATTTTCATATGTATTTTCATATGTATTTCATATGTGATTTTCATCAATCCAATACATTTTCATGTCCATGACTCCATGGAGAAATGACCAGAAATCCTATCCGATTTCATTTTTGAAACTCTATTTTTAATGAACAAAGGGTGAAAATACCTAGAAAGAAATGATCAGAGAAATATAGCAGAGACGAACACACCATCAAGAAAATTAAAAAGGAAACAATGTTCAACAGTGCTTTGAGGAAAATGGAAA
Source organism: Petromus typicus (assembly GCA_004026965.1). Taxonomy (NCBI): domain Eukaryota; kingdom Metazoa; phylum Chordata; class Mammalia; order Rodentia; family Petromuridae; genus Petromus; species Petromus typicus. Next base: position 6,062 of record PVIR01010199.1, read on the forward strand.
TGCTAAGTGGTCTGCGGATTTGGCAACTACAACATTCGAAGAGTGATTGTAATTGAACAGTGAGAGTCAATTCAACTGCAAGACTCTGAGGAAGGGTGCAAATGATGGAGTGAATACAATGAGCATTGATGACACTGTCTGGAACTAGCAGAAGAAAAAAGGTGGGAAAAGAACTGCAAAGAACAAGATAGCTAAAGTTGAGTCTTTTTTGTTTTGTTTGTTTTTTGTTTTTTTCAAATAAGGTCTTGCTTTTGTAGTTCAGGCTGGCCCTGAGCTTGGCCTCAAACTCACATCACAGCAGTCCTCCTGCCTCTGCCTCCCGAGAGCTGGGATTATAAACCTGAGCCACCACACCCGACACTGTGGTACGTGGTACTGATTGCTGCTGGGTGTGAGTCTCCATGCCCAGCATTTTGTTACCAAGGATCAAACCCGAGTCCTTGCACTTGCAAGGCAGGCACAGAACCACTGAGCTAAATCCCTGGTCCATTGTTTTGTTTTGTTATGAAAGAAGGAAGCGTACAAAATTTGGAAGAGAGGAAAATACTAAAAATTGGGAAAAATATACCTTTATTTTCATTCTTTGGAAATAATCATCCTCTTTTCTCAAGTACGTCCTCAGAATATGAGATAGTAGTTACAAGCAACTTAGGGTTTTCTTAGTGGTATCAGCAAGATGGCAGGGTCAGAAGTTGCAGATACTGCTGTACCTCATAGAAAATTCAACTAGTTACAGCCCATAACATCCAGAACATGTTTTTGAAAACTTCAGTACTTGAAAAAAAGTCTGACATAGCCACATGGTCTGTAGACCTGAGTGGGAATCAAAATAGAAGGGTAGGAAGAATGGATGCACCTTGAGCAGTGTCACTCTTCGCCCTCCCCAAAGTAGGCTCAACACTGGAATATCTCCCTTTGTCTATGGTTTCTGCAGGAGGAAAAGTACACCACAGGCAGTCATCTAGTGACATCAGTGTTCAAGATCTTCCACAGGAAGATGACTCTGGTCTCACCTCATCAGACAAACTATGGTAATAGCATAGTTAGACTGTCTGGGGATAGGTAGAGACCAAGAAAGGAGGCATGGGCTACAGATGTGGCTCAGTGGCAGAGCACCTGACAAGCATGTGTTGTTCAATCCACGGCACTGAAAACAAAATTTAAAATGAAGACAGAGGTTCAGATTGGTACACAGATCAGCTGGGCTTCTGCCTGGAGGTGCCGTGCGGGGTCAGAGCTATTTGCAAGGCTGAACTGGTTGCCTTGAGAAGCATGGTGACAAGTTCAAACTGGCTTGAGTGTCTTGACATCGATTTTCTACACTAAACCCCAGAGTCAGGTCAATGCTCACTTCCATGAAAGGAGATGCTTTTCTACATGGTTTTCAGAGAACCATAGGAACCAGACCAGCTTGACCTGGGAAATCAAACAGCTGCTCAGTTTAACCAAAATCTCACTCTTCTGCTCCAACCCAGTGGGGAGGAAATCCTCAATATGCATTTCTATCAATGCTTTTGCTCCTTTATTATTGGTATGTATTAGTAACACATAATAAATTCATTCATCATGCACAGTTGGCACATATACATATCACATCTTTATCCTTTTGCTTCTCATCTCTCCCATCTCTTCTCATCTCCAGATCCTGTTCCTATCTCCACAAAGTCTGTCTCTGTTTCCTGTAAGTCCTGTCAATCCTAGATGATGATTTTTTTTTTTTTTTTTTTTTTTTTTTTTTTTTTTTAGGTTTTTTGAGACAGGGTCTCGCTTTGTGGTTCAGGCTGGCCCTGAGCTCAGCCTCAAACTCACATCACAGCAATCCTCCTGCCTCTGCCTCCCGAGTGCTGGGATTACAGGCATGAGCTACCATGCCTGGCACTGTGGTATGTGGTATTGGTTGCTGCTGGGCACGCCCAATATGGTATGTGGTTACCAGGGATTGAATCCAGGTCCCTGCGCTTACAAGACAGGTGCCAGAACCACTGAGCTAACTCCCCGGCCCCCTAGATGATGATTTTGCCTAATATTAGAATGCAACTTCTAGTTCAACCCAAAGGCAAATCTCATATAGCACAATTGCTTTACCTCCCAAAAACATATTATCTGGCCAGGCTAACCAGCAGCTGTCAATACCCAGTTAGCAGCTCTATTTGATAGCAGAATTCAGGAAGTGGTCTCGCCATACAGCAGAGTGCAGCCAATAGGCCCTCTTAAGATCAAAGCAAAGGCAAAAATATAGCAATCTAGAGAAATCACAACAAGCCTGCCTGTCTGGAGTCATTATCAGTAGACCCTTCTAGGATCACAGGCTAAGATAAAATAAATAATGAGTGTTAATTCCTTCCAAATACCTATAAAGGCTATGAAAGAGGGATCTCTTCTCAAATACGCAGATTAAGATGGAAGGACCCAAGGGTAATGGAGAGAATCAAGGAATCATGACACCTTCAAAGAAATTAATAGAGTTCCAATGATGGACCATAAAGAAATGAAGATCCAGCTAGTCATAGTACTGTGTACCTGTAATCCCAGCATTTAGGAGCCTGAGGCAAGAGGATTACAAGTTTTAATCTAACCTGGGCAACTCTGTCTCAAAATACAAAAGAAGTAGTTCTGGGGATGTAGCTCAATGTCAGGCCTTGGACTCAACTCTCACTAACACACATACAAACCCCCTTCCTCCAACACACAAAAAGGAAAAATGAAGATTTTTGAAATTATTGAGGAAAAATTAAAATGATTCCTCTAAAAATAAAATAAATGAGTAAGCTATTAAATTAAATTTTGAAAACAATGCATGCAAAAAGTGATAATTTGGCAAAGATGTAGAAGTAATATAAAGAATCAAATAGAAATTGTAGAGATTAAGAATATAGTGAATGAACTGAAAAAGTTCAAAAGAAGGCTTCAACAGAAAACTCATTCAAGCAGAAAAATCAGTGAGCTACAGACAGCATTTTTAATTATCAAGTGAAAATGGCAAGAAAAAGAAAGAATGAAAAAAATCTACAGGAATTATTGGACAAGAGGCCAAGCATTTACATAATAGAAGTCACAAAATGAGGAAAGAAAAAAAGTCAGAAAACACATTTAAACAAATAATGGCTTAAAAATCCCCAAATCTGGATATCCTCATAAGTGAAATAAATAGGGCACAGATAGGTATATATCGCATCTTTTCTCTGGTATGAGAAAATAAAGATGTAAATGAGTCCTAGAATTGTATGTTATATATTGTGAAATAGAAAATGCTCAATGTAAAATAGGAAGAATGGGGAAAATGTTGAGATTATAACAAAAAAGGAAGCAAATTTTATGTATATAGGGGGGCGGTAGGGTTGGTAGGGCTATGAGAAAAAATGAGAATTAAGTTGTGTCTTATACTGGTACAAATCCCCATTATGGAGTGCAATCATGATGTGTATATGTAATGTACCAATAAAGATTAAAAAATTTTTTAAAAAAATCCCCAAATCTCAGAACAAATGCCAAAACCAGGTACAGGAAGAGCATCACTCTCCAAACAAATTCAGTCTGAGGAGGAGTCCACCAAATGTGATTGTTAACTGATTATAAGATATGTTCAACTAAGCTGGATAGTCCTGGAATGGGAAGACCCAACCTAGGGAGACTTATTGCCAGAATGCTGTAAACAGGAAATGTTCAAGGAAGCATGGTGGTATTCAGGTTGAACATTGTCTCCAGGCTTCCAGCGCACAGCCTTCAGCCTTCCATTACTGACCCTCTGGCCTCCTGATACAGACTCACCTGGGACGCCACAGTGGATTGCAGGCTTCAGCTGGATCCTTCAGACCTCTGGTGCAGGGACAGATCTTTTGCACTCATCCATATCTGACTGTGGAAGGCCATTGTAAGCCAATCTTGTAAATTCTTATAGGTTGGTATATCTTGCATTAAATCTTTTCCTCCACTAGGCACTGGCTGATAAAGTAAAACATATATTAATAAAAATACTTTTAAAAATAAAAGGCCTAGGAAGGTGATCAAAATGGATGAGTAGAGATACTTATTCACATCTCTGCAAAGAAAAGTATGCAAAGGAGAAACTGTTTTAGATATAGTGAGAGATGGAGAACTCTGGAAAATAGCAAGGACAGTGCTAATAGTGCTATAAGCCCCAATACTTATGCAATCATGAGTCACAGGACATAGGGAAGGTCTCTTTGGTGCCTCCAAATCTTAAGCCAATGATAGTCAGAGCTGATGATCACAGAACTACCTAAGCTCATGCAGAAAGACTAGGAAAGGCTCTACTCTGCCCTATAGCTACAACTATGGCTTTTAGCTCCATAAAGCATATTCATATTCACCTTGAGAGTCACACATTATGTGTGTTTCTCTCTCCTAGGCAGGTAGGAAAAGGAAAGAGAAGAATCAGTAGTAATCAATAATGCATTTTAATGACACCTCAGTGGACCTAGATAATTATGAGTTGAATTCTGGTTCCAAAATAATAGGCAGCCTCATTGAAACTAAATGTATGTCTTGGACTCCGGTTTTTTCATGGGTCTTGTATCCTTTGTTGTAGGTGTGCTTGGAAGTGAGAAGGTTTCAAAGTGAAATTATGAATTGGAGCTCAGCCAATAAATGAATTAAATACAAATGTGACAGGAAGAACTATGCTTACACCTTACAGGTTGATGACCTTATTATGTTTTTTCCAAATGATTTCTATTTCTTTGCACCCACCAAAACCTTCCCTTTAAGAACTTCATTCACCACCTCCCAAGCAGTGTGGTTGGACTCAGGTTATACAAGTGATCTTGCTAAGACACTAGTCCTCTCAGTCCTCAGAACTGTCCGTGGCCATTTAACAGCCCATCCTCCAAACCTGCCACCCCTCACCACAGACAGCCTAATCTGTGCACCACAGTGCACAATATAAATATAATTTGCAATATAACAATGAGGAAAAGATTCAAAAGCACTGAAAACTTGTTTGTTGACAGTTCTTTTTTTCTTTTAGTCTTTTGAGATAAGATCTCACTTTGCAGTTCAGGCTGATCCTGAACTCAGCCTCAAACTCAGAGCAATCCTCCTGCCTCTGCCTTCTAAGGCCTGGGATTACAGGTGTGAGCCACCATGCCTGGCACTGTGGTGTGTGGTACTGATTGCTGGTGGGTGTGAGTCTCTACATCCAGCATTGTTGTATGTGGTTACTAGGATTGGATCTCTGGGACCCTGCACTTGTAAGGCAGGCGCCTGAACCACTGAGCTAAATCCCTGGCCCCAGCAGTTCTTTATGGAAGGGCTTCCCTTAGAGATCTTAGCCTTGTTGACAAAGTGTGGCTCAGATCACCTGCGACCCCCCAAAAGATCCTAGCTGCTGGGATTACTGCCCCCTGACAGCTCTCAGTCAAGTCCTTCAACACACCTCCAACTCCTTTAAAGAGAACCAGCTCATTTACAGCCACTGCCCTTCTAGGATGCCCTACATGCTGTAACTATTCAAGCTACATCTACTTCACTATGCTCCAACTTCCAATGTTAGTCAAGCTCTAAGTCTTTCCAGCTCCTAATCTCGTGCAAGTTTCACTGACTTCTGTTTCAGCATATGACAAGTTCATTCCCTTTCTTCCCAAACTTGCTTCCTTTCCTTTTTATAGACCTTGATCTCAATAACATGTCCAACAAGTTTCTGGCATGCAAATCTCCATCTCAGATTTGACTTCTCGGAACTGGCCTGAGACGACTTCCTGATTCAATCTCATTTCCATAAAACACATCCCCTCTTGTGGGATGTAGAAACATAACTAAGCATGGCCTTGGTTTCTCAGGTGAATCTTATTTCAACGTCCACTTCCCACATAGGTCATTAAGGTCTTAATTCTTTCTAAGTCTTTTCTCTCATGTAGGTCATGAGGTTTATCCTGTTTTTGTCATAGTCCTCAACTTCTTCGGTGAGGTTTAGAGAAACCACTAGAGGAAAATAAAACTATCTGCTGAAAAACCCTCTCCTGTATCTCAGGACACTCACGACTGTCAGCTGCGGCTGTCTAGAGACAGACAGGATTGTACTACACACGTTAATGTTCCCACTAAAGTAATAATTATAACAACAATAATCACTATAATAACAATAATAATACTATCAATTGTGTACTCACTATGTTATAAAGCTCCACACTAAAAGGTTTTTCTTATGTATTATCTTTTTTTTTAGACAGGGTTTCGTTTTGTAGTTCAGGCTGGCCCTGAGCTCAGCCTGCACCTCACATCACAGCAATCCTCCTGCCTCTGCCTCCCGAGTGCTGGGATTACAGGCGTGAGCCACCACGCCCGGCACTGTGCTATGTGGTACTGGTTGCTGCTGGGCGTGAGTCTCCACACCCAGTATTGTATGTGGTTAACAGGGGATCGAACCCAGGCCCTTGCGCTTGCATGACAGGCTTTGGAACCACTGAGCTAAATCCCCGGCCCTCTTATGTATTACCTTTAACTTTCCAACAAACCCAATGAGGAAAATGTTACTAATCATTTCTATAAAAGCATAATTACCTGAGACCATACCATTGTAGAGCAAGGATTAAAGGCCAGATTTTTCTCTCTTCAAAACCTGATCTTGTTCCTCTGCACCAGTCTCATTACCCTCTGCTCTTCCCAACTCTGCAGTTCAAAGTTATCACTGCAGGGAAAGCTCCCTACATGCAGTGCCCATAACAGTAGCTGGCAGGTGGCAGATGTCTAATTAGCTGTTTGAGTGAATGAGCAGTTGAGAAATAAGGCATGATGAGACAACCCTGCCAGAGTGGACACAGGCCTCCAAGAGGAATATGTCAGAGCTGATCATTTTGGGCAGGAGTCAGGGCTGAGCAAGAGCTTTTCTGTGCAATTTAGAGAAGAAAGCCTTTTCCCACAACACTTGCATCCAGCTCTCCGGAAACTGTCCTTGAACATGGACTTGTCAGATACTTTACTGCCTTCTCCCAGGAAATCATAAATGCACAGATCTACGATGGTGAGGAGTTAATAACTTGACAACTTGCATTTACATGTGGCTACCCTGCCTAGGGTGGGGCAGTTTAGCCTTTTGTGCAGTGAGGTACTGGGTCAAAATTGGCTTATTGCTGAGATGAACTCCAGCCCACATTTGTTTTTATTTCCTTACCTAACTCTCTTTTCTCAATTTTGACGATAATAGTCAGGCTCCACACTCCACAAAGTTCATGTTTTGAGACAGCCCACTTAACACTTTTGGATGGAGAGCTATTTTCAAGAGCCATACAATTTCCTGACATTCTTCCTGGCTTGTTGAGGGCACATTCTCTTGAGAGAGTACAATAACATAAGTACTTTAAAAACAATGGCCCACAATGCACCTCATTTTGTCGCATGATAAGTAGGATGGGCAGTTTAGCCTGCACATTTGCAGGGGCCCCGTGACTATGCCCCAACCTCCACCCAGTGGTGGACCCAGACTGCTGATGGGACCATAATGTAGGGAGGAGGCCTGGTAACTGTGCTCTGCTTCATAATGCAATGAGTAGAGCCAGCAGTTTGGCTGGGACACTCATGAAGGCCCAGGACTCTGCCCTAACTACTGCACAGTGCTAGACCCAGAGTTCTAGTGAGACCGTCTCCTAAAGAAGAGGCTTGGCCCTGTGCCCCAGTTGGCAGCAAAGTGAGTGGGCCCAGCAGTTCTACTGGGACATTTGCAAAGGACTGGCAAATTCACTCCCACCTCCGCACTTTCATGGGCCCAGCAGTTCACAGGGAGGAGGCCCAGTAATTCTGGCTCAGGGTGCAGCAGCTGCCCTGGCTGCTCAGGGATCTGGATCTGCACAACACAGGCCCTAGGAGCCATTAAGGCTGAGGTTGAAACAAGAGAGCAACAAAGGACTCATCAAGGGTCCTCCATGAAAACTGAAGCCCACTGGAAGAGTTAAAAAAATAAAGACCCATGGACTTCAGTAGCTCGTGACATGGTTGCTCTGTTCAAGTACCTTTCCTGATGTTCATAAACTCAGATTGTTTAAGGGCCATTACAGACTTAAGGCCTGAGGGCCAGTTATACCAAGAAGATGACCCAAGATGTAGCCTTTTCTTAAGGGTTCTAAAAACTAGCAAGAAAGACACTCACACTAAGCATTTTACAGGCAGCCACCCAGGAATTAAACCAAAAATATCAATGACAAGAGAAAAACAGAAACAAGGTAACATCTAAATAAGACTCCAACCCAGAATTCTAGATCACCAAAGGGAAATTTAGGGGGCAGTAAAATAATAAGGAAGATGGGGTTTTGTTTTGTTTTGTTTTAAATAAAATAGAATATTACTCAGCCATAAAGAATGGTAAATTAGAGACATCTATACCTAAATGAATGCACCTTTAGGCCATACTCACAAGTGAGATAAATAGGAGACAGATGTGTAAATACTGTATTATTTCTCTAGTGTGAGAAATAGAAGGTGTAAATGATAGGCATTGTAAATTAGGAAGAAAATGTTCAAAGGAAAGGAGGAATAGGGTGGAGGCAGGGAAAGAAAAGAAGAGAAAGAAAAAAAATGTATTATAAAAAGTAAAAAATAAACAAAGTTTATACACATGGGTGTGAAGAGTTGAAGAGAGTACAGCAAAATGAGAAAAATGAAAATCAAGATAAATCATGTACAGGTATACATTCTCAGTGAGGAAGGTGATTGTAATGTATTCCTAAAATGTAGCAATCTACACAATTTATTAAAAAATAAAAATAAAAACACCATGAATTCTGCCATTGCTTGTGAAATCCAGCTTGCTTTCTTACCAGTCATCTTTGCCCGTGACCTATGTTTTTCAGTCTGCGTTATTCCTTCTCTCCCAAACAAATGAAATAAATATGAAAATTGAAATAAATATGAAAAATATAAATATAAATATAAATAAATATGAAAAATGAAATACTCGGCTGGAAAAGGTCAAATTCAACATGTCAAAATAATATATATTTCTACATATCCAATGAAAAGAAAAGCAAATTGATAGGGAACATTAATCAATCCATCTCAGATCCCTGAGGAATAGACAGTAGAAATGTGAAATCATGAATAGCCTTTGCTCATAGACACTAAGATGCCAACATATATTGTTATAATTTTATTTTATACATAGTTTTGTATAGATAAGGCCAGGAGAAATACAAAATTAATGTAACAAATTATCCTGCTGTTGTTAAATGTATTAAAGTGAAGGTAATTTGACACAAATCAAAACTAGTTGGTGTATTCCTAAGTACTAAGATGAACATGATTTAGCTAGATAAAAGTTATAGTAAACAAATACATAGCTGCAATTTGATGATCAATTTAGCCCACTTACCATAAGAACTAGTGTCAGGCAGACCTAAGTTGCTCCCTTGTTTGAGAGCCCATTGCATTTTATTTGTTCTTCTGTTTGAATAGTTAGTACATTATACAGAATTTTTAGCCCTTAACTCAGGTTTTCAGAGGATTCAATACAAGCTTGTCAGACTGATCAAGGCAGAAGAGTATGAAGGAACACAGTCGGTCAGCTCATGGTAACCAGGAAACAGAGAAGGAAAGAACCATCAGAGAAGAAAGGGTAAGGGACTATCATCCACCAGACACACTTGAAAGTGTACTTCACCAATCTACTGGGCAGCTACTAAGCTAATCAAGTTGATCCAATCAAATTTTACTGTCACATCCCACTCCTTGTTAACTTGAAACCCAAACAAATCTCCTTAAATCATACTTAACCCCCAAATAAACACAAAATTATAATTCTGTCTCACATACACCTATCTTATATACAACTGAAAATTCCATTATCATTTCCCCAACCTCTATATAATTCAGCCTTCTTCCAAAGTCCAAGTCCAAGTCTTTTCTGAGACTCAAAGCAAAGTCTTAACTGTGAACCTCTGTTAAAAAGACAAAAAAAAAAAAAAAAAAGTTACATAATCCCAAGGTCTAATAGCCTACAGTAAACATTTAAATTCCAAAAGAGAAGAACAGGGAGACAGGAACAAATAGGACCAACACAAGCCTGAAACTTTGCAGGACAAACATTAAATATTATAGATACATAAAACACATCTTGTAAACATGTTGGTCAAATGTGGTTGTAAAGCGCTTGGGCAGCCCCATTTCTGTGGCCTTGCCAGTTAATCCCACATGGCCTCTCTTTTAGGCTAACTCCACTTATGTCCTGCAACTTTCCCCATTCTTGACATCTCTTACTTTCTGAGGTATGCAGTGACAGTTACCTTTACTCCCACAGCTTTAGACCGCCCTCTCAGAGTCTCCTTGACTCACTTTCCAGCCTTTCCTTTGAGATCTGGGTGGGAGCTTTCATAACCTCACAGCTCTAGGGCCCTTCATGTGGTAAAACTAGCATCACATTCAGAATGACAAGGTCTGCCTCAAGCAGTAGTCAGGCCCAAGCAAACCACTGCTTCCATCAGCCTGGGTCCATGGATAAACACTAATGCCACTTTTCCCAGCTACTACAAGCTGTACTTTTAGAAAAACTACAAGCTGTAGTTTTAGAAAAAAATTAAATTTGTGTTTTGAAACACAGAGAGTCACAATGTGTTTTAATCAGCCAGTCAATATGTAACTTTGTGTTAACTGTGTGTTGCCACAGCATGACCTGGCCTGTTCTGGTGGTACCTTACAGCTTAACATTGAGGGAGTTCTCAGGTCAGAAGCTCAAAACGCTTTCATGGGATGAGGGCAATGGGAAATACCTAAAAGAAATCATGAATGGAAATGAAACTGAGCTTACTCTTAGTCAAACTGATCGTCACCTACTCTCTAGTGAAGAAGAGATGAAATAGACATGAGTTGATTGTAAATATGCTTACCTTATAAAATATTTATAGCTCATAATATCTATCATTTGTCAAATTTATTTATTATTTATTTATTTATTCTTCAAAAAAAGAGAGTTAAATTTTACTTTGGGAATTCCTAGGGAGGACATCTAGGTAAGGAGTAGCTGATATGGCAGTTTTTCTCATAGTACTATTTATGAATACCTCATGTTATAATCACTAGTGTTCTTGTTAAAAATTGAAATTCTTAGGTTGCCACTGAACTCATTGCTGTATCAAATGTTTTGGGAGCTTTATTTCTATTTCATTATACCACGCACTGTGTTTTGACTTCCCATAGTTCTAAACCTCTATGCCCAGTAATCCCACCTCTTAAAGTAAAGAAATGTTCTAAACCATTAACAATTCCTTAGATCTAATGCTCAAGCTAGTATTAAAAAATAACCTGTAATCATTTGGCCTTTGAACAGGCATTTCTAGTGAACTTGACATAAGGAAGAACTGACTTACTGACATATTCTTTTGTATTATCATCAATATTACTGATCATGAAAATGTTGAATTGATAAAAATGATGGTACCATTTCTCAAGGCACTCCACAGGCACAAATAACCAAAGTCAATTCTTGCTGTTTGAAAGCCATATTTTGTAAAGCTGCTCTTAATACTGAGTTATCTAATATTAACTAAATCTCTCCAAAGGAAGATATTGTACAGAATTAGGTTCCTATGAGCTGCTGGTCACAATGTGTTTTAATCAGCCAGTCAATATGTAACTTTGTGTTAAGGTGTTGTTTAAAAACACACATTCATTGAACTCATCGTCAATAGCACTATTATCTACACATGCCTGCATGAAGCTTATTTAACAGATGTGTTTTCTCCTTAATGTATAGCAGAGGCTTTTGTGTTTACAAACTCCAAACGGCTCTTCACTATGCTTGTAGGCCATTTTAGACAGTGAAATTATAAATTTTTTAAAACGCTCAAGAAAATATACTAGTAAACAGGCCATGAGAGGGTAGTTATTCTATACACTGTGAATTTTGAGAAAAAGACAAATTATCACTCCATTCAACCTCAGCTGGAAGTATGTGTCAGGTGACAAACATTTTTTGCCATTCTGCACACATGCACAAATGACCGTCAAAGTGTCACAACTGTTGATTTGAGAGTTACAAAAATTTTATCAAGTATACACTTTTCAAAATGCAGAGTTTAATTAAATGAGGGCCAAGGATATCATATATCTCTCCTATAGTGGGGATATGATTTAGATTGGTCCTTCAAAGGGTCACACTTGATCCCCAGTGTGGCAATGTTGACAGGTACTAAAACCTGTAAGAGGTGGGAGCTAGAGAGTGGCGATTAGGTATTAAAGGGCACAAATGGATTATCCAGGGAGTGTGTTCTTGTTCTTGCAGGAAGTCCCATGAAAGTGCATTGTAATAAACAAACCTAGCACCTCCCCTGAATCTCCCTACTTCCTGTCTCACCGTGTTACACTGTGTACATGTGCTCCCTGGATTGTGACGTCATTGGGGCCTCACCAGAGCAGAGCAGATACCAGCACCACGCTCTTGAACCTCTATGACATAAGTGAAAAATTTCCCTTAGTTATTTTGTTATAATACCACAAAATGAACTAAGACAGCATCCATCACAGGCAACTGCTGTAATGGAATCATAACGAAGTACAAGGGACATGGAGGGGAGGAAATGAGAATCCTGTGGGTTAAGGATGTAGGGGAGGCAGAAGACCTGTCAAAAGGAGCTGTGTACAGGAACCCAATAACCTCAATGAATATAAACATTGTATGCCATAACATGAGCTAAAATTTAAAATACCAAAAATAATGAAAATCGAGGTAGGGAATAATGCTTAATTGGAGACATGTGGAGTAAATAGAAATTTGACCCATAAGCAAATAGAGATTGTTCAAAGGAGATGGAAATTGCTGGGGGGAGAGAAGGAGATCGAACAGACTGGGAGGGAAGGTTTTTCTTGCCCTGCTAAGGTGGTTAGATTTTTATCCTCTGTAAATAGCACCAAACGATATCTTGCTTAACTGAGCAGACTTCCTCGATTTTCATTTCCCTTCCACTGGCCGAACTATCACTCCAAGGTCAGGTACTAGGTGATAAGCGATTCTTTTCTGAATAGCAATTGTTTGCTTTATCCCTTTTTGTAATTTCTTCTACTTCAATTTCATTTCCTAAACATGTCTTGCCTGAAAGCTTCACCTTGTGAGTTATTCACTGAATAATTTCACATTTGGGAGACAATGTTTCAGTAATGTTTTGATTAGATGAGAATCCAAGACATAGAGCATGACATGAATCAATACTGTTTAATCCTCAGATAACTATAACTGAATCAAGTAAAACTAGTAAGAGGGGCTATAGTGTCACCCACATAAAAGTAGTATGTTGTTTACTAAGCAGGAAAAATTGCCACCACCGAAGGGGGAGTTTCTGTGTATCAGGAGAAGGTAAAGTGTAACTCAATTCAAAGATTCGTGTTAGCTGGCTGCCCAACTGGTCAATGGGGTCTCATTGCCATAAGGGCTCTTGCTGCATTTCTAATCCATAACAACAAGAAGGCCTGGCTTTTGTTCCCCGAATGGAATTATTATCTATCTATCTGATCACCGGCATAGTTCAAGTCCTTGTCCTCCATCACCTTTCCTTACTCAAGCCAGTTTCACTTCATCTCCCATCCATCCTTTATACTCCTGCTAAAGTGGGCTTTTAAACATAGCTTATCTCCCCAAATTCATACGCTGTGTACTTATTCAGAATTCATGAGCTGATGCCCTAATGTGACTACATTTTCAATACAGACTTTAAGGAGATAATTAAGGTTAATTGAGGTCATAAGAGTTGTGCCTTAGATAAGAGTCTTGTCCTTATAAGTCTTATAAGTCTTGTCCTTATAAGAAAATAAAAAGGTATCTTTTCCTTAGTCTCATGTATCTGTGTATTGAAGGAAGAGAGAGAATGACATGTGAGGATGTAGCAAGAAGATGGCTGGCTTCTTCCATGCAGGAAGAAAGTCCCCAGGTACCCATCCTGTTGGTCTTTTGATCTTGGACTTGCAGCCTCCATCACTATGAAAAATAAATTTCTGCCGTTTAAGCTACTGAGCCTGTGGTATTTTTTCATGTAGCCTAAACAGCCTGATGTGTTGGCTTCACTATGTAATAACCAATGTGTCACTCCGTCCAACATTAAAATTTACAAAAGCCTCGACACGGTCCCCAGATCCAGCCTGCCGAGCTTTCCTAACTCACGTCCTCACTCAGTGGTTGAGCCATGCTGGCCTGTTCAACATTTCTCTTCCTGTGATAAGACTATGGCTTGTCTTCATCTTTGCACATGCTATGCTCACAGCCCAGAAAGTTGTTCCCCATTTTTTTTTTTTACCACAAATTCTGCTTATTTATTTAAATTCATATTAAATGCCCTTTCTAGAGGAAGTTTTTATTGACCGCTCATCACAGCCTCTGAGCCCCTAAGCTAGGGGCCCCTGAAATCATCCTATCATTCCTGGTAAATTATCTAATAAATCAGGACAAAGCCTGTATTACTGCTTCTTGTTTACTTAACTATCTTTCCCCACTAGACTGAAAGCTTTCCCTAAGCAGGGACAGTGTCCTATTGTTTCCTGTGTTCCAAACACCTGTAGAGAGCCAACACTGCATTTGTTAGTGTTTACAGAATGCTGCAGTAAATGACTTTAGAATCTGAAAAAATGGAGTGAATTCCAGTTCCACCAGCTACTGGTATGTGATCTTGGCAAGTCACATTTCTTGCTATGGCTCAATTCTTAACTTCAAAATAAGAAGAAAAATAGCAGCTACTTTGAAGAATTATGATGATGTTGTAAAAGTATGCCAAAGAGGAATTATAAACTATAATCTGTTAAACACATACTGATTATTATATATACATATATCAAAAATATACATGTTTGTTATTCAGAAGTTGATTTTTAAACCACTGATTTCATTTAAAAGGAGAGTTTAATTTGGTACTGTGGTTACAACTTAATAATGTAAATGAAAATCACTGTACTATGACTAGATTACAATATTAGGACACAGATAAAAATGCAGCAAGAAATTGGAATTTCTTTAAAAATACTTTATAGAGGAAAGTTATTCAACACAGACCTTCCAGAATTCACTGAGGGAAAAAAAGCTAAGAAAAACCCTATGCAAATAATTTTTAAAATCAAAACTCTAGTATGTTAAGAAAAAGAAATATGGTCCATAAAAACTTTATTTGCTGACACTGAAACAAGAATTTATAGTCAACCCATTTCTGTGTGGTCAGGTGGAAAACTGGACTTGTAGATGAGCCTGGGATACATACACAATGGACATTCTCTTCAGTTCATTCAACCATGTACAGACTTCAACTCAATTCTCCATAGACCATCCACAGAAAGCTTCACAGGCAATAGCTCAGCTTCACTGAAAGACCAGGGGAGATAATGGACAGTCATGCTTATCTGAAAACTGGCACACAGTATTTCTCAATTTTGGCTTCCAAATCATTTCCAAATCCACTTGTTTTTCAGTGTCTAGTAATCATTTTTAAAATGTGGGGAATTGCTAGTTTACCCATGTATGACCTACTAGTGAACTCTAGTATGGAAGGAACACTTTGTCCAAATAAAACAGGGACCTATTCAGACCAGTTTCTGCTCCAGGCCCTCAATAGGAGAGGAAATCATATAAGGCGGAGTGTTTAGTTGTTTTTTTTTTTTTGCTAACTTGCAAAGATGAAGCCTGACAGTCTGGAAACCATTCCTTCGATTATTTCCTCTAAATCCTGATAATGAGGCAGGCACTTTTCAGCTTCTTGTGCTCTTTTTTAAAAAAGATGAATAGTGAATAATTTATTAAAATAGATCACTTTTTCCCAAAGTTAACAGGATGGAGGAAGAAGGACAACACAAAATACTGCTGAGAATGTAAGTTGGTATAATCTTTGGAGTGGGTGCTTAGGAAATCATGAGTATGCACAAATACACATAGGAAAGCTGTTAAATACAATAGCATACATAAAATTTGTCTCTTCTCATTCAGGAAAGTGATCTGAATGTAGCTGACTGGCCATGTTTACTGACAGCTTGGGAAGAGCTTTGGCAGACTGCTAGCTCACTGACTCCTCTTTCCAATGCAGCCGTTCGGTTTCTTAGTCTTAATTTGCTCTATACCAGTGGGTCAAATGCATCTTAGAAGAAGCTTAATTTTACCTGTTGAAAATAAGAGCTTTCTCCTACATTTCCTTTTAAAATGTTTGAACCCTTTCAAGTATAAAACAAGAATAGAGATGCTGCTAGCCAGTTCCAACCTTTATTTCTGTAGTCAAAACTTGGCACATGGTAATTCCCAAACATCAGAATATTTACTGGAATAGTGTATGAAACATCAAAACCTTGCTCAGGAAGCCTAAACTCCCTTCGTAGCTTTGCTGTTAGGTTACTTGTAACTTTAATGTCCAAAGTGGGACCCCCAAGGTCAAACAGGAAATCAGTGTCTTACTAGGATATTTAAAAAAAAAAAACCTCAAGACATTTGGTTTAAGATTTAGGATATATAGAGAATACACTAGTGAAATAAGGAAAAGGAACTCTCAGGAGCTTTTCTGAGGCCAAATCAGCACTTGCAGGTGTTGTCCACCAACTATGGGGCTCGGACCCCATACTGTTTTGCGAGTTTAGAGTAAGACGTCCTGTCCTTGTATACCTTCTCCCTGTCCCGACTGAGTGGACTGAGGAAGACACAGGTTTGTTCATGAGATCAGCTCCCTGCATACTTTCCTCCTCTCTCAACTGCTGCTCTGGAAGACTGTGTGAGGGGTGGCCTTTTATGTTCACAAAGTGCTCCGATTTATAGCGTGCTCATATAATTTTTACATTTTATTGTACTTACAGACATTTAAATTTTACTGCTAAATCCTGAGCATGAGTACACGATGGTCTTGCTGATGTTGGCAGGTATTTTTAAAGCAAGATAAATTAAAGAAATGTGATAATGTAGTAAACATTACTTGCAAAAGCTGGTGGTGGTAAAATTTAGAAGGCATCCATATTATGACACGAAAAGTAGCACACACAGTATCACCATCAGGATGGTAAAACTCTGGGTAATAACTGAAATGAAAATCTCGCCCAGGACCAAACGAGGGAGGACTGGGCTTGTCAGACTGGTAAGTCCCTGGTGCCAAGACTCCTGTGTATTTTACGCATACATCTATATGCCTGCCTCAGCTGTGTGGTGTCTGCCTGCCCAGTGCTCTTGGAAGGGAAACTATCCATCTTTCTGTAAAGCCAGTTTTTCCTATGAGCCCTGGCCTACTGGGTCTCTGTATATACTCTGCAGGAAAAGACAGTCAATGAAGTTATTGATTACTTAACCTTGAAACCATGATAATTCCTCCCTCTGTAGCATTTTCAATTACTACAGTACTAGCCCTTATTTGATCACTTGAAACATATCCAAGTGCTCCTTACCTTAAAAACAAACAAGAACCAAGTGACTCTTAGCCAATTCATTTTCAACAAATATTTAGTCCTTAGATGTATTCAGAGGACCATGACAGTATCATGGCGTATGCAGAAGGAGTCAGTCTCTTCCCAGGAAGAGCTTCTGATCGGGCCCAGGAGATGAGACACATGCAGAGTGAGATGCTGATCACCAGTGAGAGAGATCTACTGAACCGTGGGAGGCCTGCTCCCCTTCCAGCATGTTACCTCATCCATGAAACAGAGGAATGACAGTGAAATCCTCAGGGGATTATTGTGGGACTGAATGCATTCATAAATATAAAGTACATAACATGGTGTGGTTTAGGAAGTATCTGATAAATTTTTTCAAATAGAAAAATGAATATATTCCCTCTCTATATATAATATATATATATAATTGTATATATATTATATATATGTATAATATATTATATATATTTATAATATATATATAATTGAATTCAGTATGACAATATATAAAATATTATAGAAAATCCATTATCCCTACACTTGCTAAATTAAATACATGCTCTATAATCCTTTGGTAAAAAACATAATAAATGTTGTGGAAAACTTTTCAAATCCTTTGAAGTCTACAGTCATCCCACCCCAAATGTACTGGGTCTCATCTGAAGTATTTTTAAGCAGCAGTCGAAGATGATATAATTGATATTTTAAGTAAGAATAAAAGCTAACAGAGTAATGAGTAACTTAATGAGACAGAGGTTGAAGTAGTAGTAGAGACAGAAAGCATTGAGCAGTTTGTGTCATATTTTGGAGACAGGTCTACTGTGCGGAAAGGAAGACACTGGAGCAACAGTGAAAGCAAAGGTCGAAAAGGAAGTGACTTCAAGATTTTTGGTTTGAGAACTTGGGCAGGCAATCGTATCACTTCAGGAGATATAAGATGAAAAGGAACAGGTGTGGGGAGGGGCGTCAACAAGTGCAATGCTTTGTTTTGAAAATATGAGGCTTGAGGGCCGGGGAGTTAGCTCAGTGGTTCCGGCGCCTGACTTGTAAGCGCAAGGACACGGGTTTGATCCCCGGTAACCACATACCATACTGGGTGTGGAGACTCACCCCAGCAGCAACCAGTACCACATAGCACAGTGCTGGGCGTGGTGGCTCACGCCTGTAATCCCAGCACTCGGGAGGCAGAGGCAGGAGGATTGCTGTGACATGAGTTGGGGGCTGAGCTCAGGGCCAGCCTGAACCACAGAGTGAAACCCTGTCTCAAAAATCCTTAAAAAAAAAAAAAAGAAAATATGAGGCTTGAAATGCCTTTTTGACAACCATATGGAGACACATTGCCCTCTGTACTTTATACTTAAGCTAAGAGTTGGGAGGCAACTTGGTCTTTATGAATTTCAGTATTCCAAAGAGATACACTAAAAAGGAAGCAATTCTTCAGCATTGCCTATTCTGAGACATTTCTTTCTTATAGACCAAGGGAATACAGAACAGTGGTAGCTAGTTTTTTTTAAATTCCAGTACCTGTTCTCTCTTCTCTCTCTCTGTGTGTGTGTGTGTGTGTGTGTGTGTGTGTGTGTGTGTGTGTGTATCTGTGTCTCTGTCTGGCTATCTCTCTCCTTATCTCATTAATCCTCTGATGGGTCGCTGGCCAAAAGAATAATAACTACATTTCCCATCATCCTTTGCAAGTAGACCTGTAAATCAGGCTAAACTCTCCCCAGTCAGCTATAAACAGCAGTACTGGCTGGCAGTTTCAAGAAAATCACATTAAAATAGAGTTGGAATACGCCTTTTGTACCTCCTTGCTGTATCCCTTTCTCTATGCGCTGCTAAAGACTGGTTTGAGTGTAGAAGCTTTAACAGCCACACTGAATTCTGGAAATGAAGTTTCTGAGATGACAGAACAGCTCCCAAACAAGTCTGAGTCCCTGAGGACTTGGAGGAGTGGGCATACCAACCTCAGGCAGGCTCACTTTGCCTTCTGTAATGAAAGGGAAAGTGAAAATTCTCCAATGTTTAAGCCACTGTTATTCTGGCTATGTGGTTGCATAGAACCATCAAATCAAGTTCTGAATGGCAAAGAGCAGAGAGGTTACAACAGTTTTCAGGGTCAGTCTCAAGAGTTCTTATTATCCTTTTCTTCCTCATCTTCACATTAGCAACCTCTATATTCATAATTAAAATTGGATAAAATTTGCCTTTACCTTTTTACATTTTTGCTATTGAGTGTTAATTTTGAGTATTAAAATATGCTGAACTCATAAAATGAACTGAATTTATAAAATAAATCTGAGGACTTCCCATCATCTTTTATGTCTTGACTAGTTTAAAATTTAAAATTTTTAAATTTTTCTCCTTCATCTTCTGTTACGTTGAATTTTGTCTTCTAATTTCTTTGTTTACATTATGTTTTTTCCCATGTATTTTCTGTGGGTGGAGAATAGTCAAGTATTTTTTGGTGTGAACTATGAATTTTATCTTGGATTAGTATCAGATCTTTTGGCTTCAGTTCTTTAAGTCATCTTTGAATGTTATTGTGCCACTGGAAGTGCTGCTGAAGTTTGAGTGTTGTAACCACCACTTTATTTTTGCATAGGATTTTGGGGTTTTTTTCTCTTTACCCTGAAATTCAGGAATTCTACCAGGTTATATCTATATAAGTTTTTTCAGTATTTGCTGCATAGTCTTTCTTGCGCATTTTTAAACAGCAATTGTTAGCTTTCTCGTTCAACTTTTGCTTTTTCTTTAAATTCTTGTTATTTCTGTTTTAGGATTTGTATATCTTTCTTGGTAATCTGTCCTCTTTTCCATAATGATTTCTAATCTCTTGCAGGGTTTGCTGTGTGACTTGTTACTTTGATGTGTCAGACCAAAACACTGATTGTGACTAGGACTACATTCTTCTTTGATCTATTGAATGTTTTCATATGTAGATCATATTTTCATTTCAGTCGTTATGTTGTATGCTCCCTTCAAATGTTTAAATGTTTTCTTGTTTAGACTATCCTTTGTCTTTTTCAGTAGCTATCAGTCCGTAAAAGTCCAGTGCAAGAGTCATGTTCATTTTTCCCTGTCCCTATGAGAGTACCTGGTATGCCTTGTTTTATATTTAGGGCATCTTAAATGACCCAAGTCCTACAAATGGAAGAAGGCACACTGGCCTCTGCTGTTTGGGTCAGGCAGTACAGCATCAGGCAGGCAGTCTGTCCACTTGTTCAGTTATATCTGAACTCCTTGAGATGCAAGGAAACTCTGTATCTTGTGATTTTATTGTCCTCGCTATACTGTGTTGTTCTGTCCTCCTTGGGGGTCAGAACAATGAATCCAACAGTTTTCACACACATGACTCTGGTTATAGATTACCTTATACCCTTCCATTTCTTTGGAAGATGGTTCATTTCCTCCACTAAACCACATGTCTTGGAGAGAGGAGAATATTGCTTATGGAAGGATTACATAAAATAAGGAGAATAGATTGACTAAAGCGAAAGTGGAAAATATATTGAAAGGAAACAATAGTATTTATGCCGAGTACAAAGATGGGATGAAGAAAGTACTAGTAATACAAAGTAAAAGTGATTTGCATTGTGATTAGATTGGTTGGAATTGAAACCCTATAAAAGGTAGAAAGTGACAAATAAGCAAGCCTGGTCTTGATGTGTGGGAAGAGGAAAAGGCAAGATGGTGACTTGCCGTGACTTCAGCAACAACAGAAAGATCTTACGATTGCAGCAAGTTCCTCCTCAATATCATCTAATGCCTAAAATAAAAGCTGTTTAAACCAGGTAGCTTGTTAAATTATAACATACATTAAGAGAAAGAACAAAATAATTATTATAAATTACTGCATCTGGATGCTTATAAGTTTACGTCACACTCTTTCCTAAGAACACAAAACATGAAGATGAAAGAACTAAGGATTTTGGTCCCTAACCAAACTGGAAGATAGACCTTTATTAGTCAGATTTCTATGACCATAACAAACACTTGAGGCATGTTAACTTTAAAAGAGGGAATGTTACTTTAGCTGACAGTTTCAGATGTTCCTCTCTACGGTTGGTTGGGACCATTTCCTTTGGGCCTGTGGTAAAGCAATACAGTAATCTTGGTTCACAAACCCTTCTGTTTACAAAAAATTCCATTCACAAATAAAAGCATTCAGCAAAATTTTTTTTCCGTTCATAAACTCTGCATCAGGTGACAAACATGACCACGGACATCTTCTCCACCCAAACACAAATGTAACCATGTTCCTTCCCCTAAAATATTTGTAAATCAAGGTGCCACTGTACTTCTGGTGAGGTATATATGGTAGAGGGAAATGCTTACCACGTGGCAATTGGGAAACAAAAAGAGAGGCAGAAAAAAGGTCCTTATGTTCCCTTTAAGGGTAGTGATATAATTTGATTTCACAAGACCTCACCTTTAAGGGTTTTCTCATCTCCCAGTACCACCACAGAGTGGCACTGAGCCTGTAGTACAGGGGCCTCTGATAGACACTTGTCCAAGACCCAATGAAAGAAGGAGAAGAAAAAAGCATATAAAACTAATTTATGAATCTTGCCTGGAGTTTTGCTTTAGAAATGAGGCTGGAAGTCTGTGAAACAAAGTCCTCAGAAAACATTTGTTTCCTAAAAAGTTATTTTTTATTTATGTCTTGGAACACACAACCTATCAGAACTCCCTTAACTGTCACTTTATAGCACCTTAGGGGGGGAAGAAAGGAAGCAGATGCCCCAGTGACCGAGTCATTGAAAGTACTACCAAGCACAGAATAAGGAAGTCATTTCTACTTTTTCCATTGCTTTTGATCTTACTTTAAATTTGCTAGGAGGTTTTTTAAAAAAGTCACTTCAAGAACGAAAAAGTTCCAGTCTGATTGTTATTTCTTTTGACAATACTTATTAAAAACTGGAGAGACAGAGATGCTGTCAATTTCTCATTTAGGGTGACCTTGTCATTTTCTAATGACTTCAGCCAGAAAAAAGCATATTTCTGCCAAAAGTCATATTATCTTTGCAAAAGGATACATTGGAGGAATTAATTGTCTAGTGACTTATAATTTTTCATTTTTATACCACACAACTAAGGACAAGAATAAAAATTAATATTGATTAAGTACGTTTTCATTTAAAATCTACTTTTGGAGCCTCACTGTCAAGCACACTGTAACAAAGGTTTATGTTAACAAACTAGTAATACTTTTAATATTAAGGCTACTAATAGTAACATCACCTTTAAGGAGTCTATATGCCATGTACCATGTTATATACTTTTATATTCATTTCCTACTAATTTAATTCTCACAAAACCCCAGGACTTTCAACATTCTAAACCCTGACTGTCTTTTTAAACACAGTGAATTTGTTCATCAAAACAGGGTTGGAGTGGATTACCTGGCATTTACCATTTGTATGTGACAAGAAAGGTACACCATCTCTTTCTTTTCCCCCATCTAAAAAGCAGAGAGAGTTGTGGAACCCATGATAAAAGGAATATGATGGTAAACTTTATGTGTCAACTTCACTGGGTCCCCAGAAATGTATCTAAACATTATTTTAGATGTAAGAGAATTTTTGAGCAAAATTAGCACTTGAAATTGATAGATTTAATAGAGCAGATTACTCTCCTTAATTTAGACTTCATCTAATTAAAGGCCTAAGTAGAATAAAAAGTTGACCTTTACTGAAATCAGAGAAAATTTACTCTCCCTATCTTTTAACTGGGAGATCAGCCTTTTCCCTGTCTCTACATTCAAACTGTAATTGGTCATGCTTGGGTCCCAAATTTACTTGTCTTTAACTGGAATGGAACTATGTGCTCTCTGGGTTCTCCTGACTCATTCTTCTTACATGTACACCCACATACACATACATGGAACTTGGTTCTAAGACCCTTAATACAATAGGGCCACAAGGTCAAAGTCAGACAATGAAATAAAGTGGATATTGAATACGGTGTCTGGCATATAGTAGCACAAACCACTACTCATTTGCATTTCTCATACAGTCACAATACATCAATTGTTTTAGCTTCTTTATGAAAATACCTCAGCATTTTCCTCTTGGACTCAGGATAGAGTGATTGTCATAAAATTGATCCTCCTTGCTTATTATTCTTTTCATGTGTCTCTGTTGTCTGAATTACATGTTTTAAAGTAACTATAGATTGGGTGATTTTAAAACATATCTTGACTTGGTTATTAAATCAATGCTATCAAAACTGGTTTATTACAGTGTCAGAAATTTAGAAGCCAATTATTTCTATTCTCTTTTCTTATATAGAGATATTTTAAATCTTTCATCTCTTAAAGCTCTACTTTTCTCAAAAAAAGAATATGTTAGAAAAAAGTCAATAAATAAGCTATTCAATCAATACAGAGTTACTAACCTACATCATAAGAATGACAAGATAATTACTTTCTATCAAATATTTTTGTGAAAGTATGAAATCAGAGAATACAGAAAGAACATGATGCATGTTACTTTAAATGATCTGTTTGCAAAATAAATGTTCCAAGTAAAAATAGCACAGTAGATATGAAGATCCTTATAAAGGTGATAAACAAGTTGGATAGGGTATATGACCCTCAAACAGCAACTCATTGCACTTATTTTGTGCTTGGTACTAGGAATACACAGTTGAATAATACATGCTTTCTTCCTTCAAAGATATTACTCTATGTTGCCTTCAGTGTGGACTCCAGAGTTGTAGGATGGCAGAAGGAATAAGTGAGCTTCACCAAGAAGATGACGATGTAGTGGAGAACAATGTGGTCATAGAAGTGGAGTGAAAAGATTGGCGAGAGAGGAGTGGTTGGTCTAAGGGAGAAGAAAAGAACAGGAAAGGGTACTGAAGCACAGCAAGAGCATGACTGAAACCAGGCACAGGTGCATAAGAGTAAAGAAGTGGTAAGCAGTGCTCAGAAAATGAAGGATCTTCAGTTTTGAGAAGAGGAAGTTAGAAGGGTCAAATACGAAGATGTTGAGCTCTGTGATATCATGTTAAAACATGATGAACATTTCTTTTTCATTTCAAAGTTTAATAGTCTAGAGTCTATACCACATGCTTTGTTATATTATGGTCTTTTACCATAATCTGTTTGATACAAGTTTGTCTTTATTATTTGTGTAAAGAAAGATAGAAATGGGCAGAGGAAAAGAGTATTAAGGGAGGCCTCACAGTTTCACACTTGGCCTTTAGTACGCCATTCTCCTGGTAGTGGAAGAAGATATGGAAAAACCAAGAAGTCCTGAGAATCACCAATCAAAATCTGAAGTTCACTCTGAAATATGAGGCAAGGGCCAGTCTCTTCCCTGGAGTTTCTGAGAGGTAGGGTGCAGAAAAGATCTTATAGAAAAGAAAATAATTGGCGGCTCCAAGAAGAGGCAACAGTCTCCATATTCCCCTTGGTACTGATGGTTAGGAGAGAAAGTAAGAGAAGCATCAATTTGGAGGTGAATTCAGCAAGCGACCTAGGAGAGCTACACCCATGAGAGAGCATGTGCTACATTCTCCTGAAGGAAGTAGTAGGATGGATCTACATTTCTCTGAGTTCCCTGCCCTGAGTACCAGGGCCAAGGGCTCTTTTCCTATACTATGGTGGGAAGGACTGAGAATGCATTATGTGTAAGAATGAGTTGTGGGCCAGGGATTTAGCTCAGTGGTTCCGGCACCTGTCTTGCAAGCACAGGGACCTGGGTTTGATCCCCGGTAACCACATAACAACACTAAGCATGGAGACTCACCCCAGCAGCAATCAGTACCACATACCACAGTGCTGAGCATGGTGGCTCACACCTGTAATCCCAGCACTCAGGAGGCAGAGGCAGGAGGACTGCTGTGATATGAGTTTGAGGCTGAGCTCAGGGCCAGCCTGAACTACAAAGCGAGACCCTGTCTCAAAAAATCTAAAAAAAAGAATGAGTTGGTAATTTTTGTTGAGAGGGTAGATTGTTTTAAAATTTATTTGGATTTTGTTAATACTTCTCCCTGAAAACTGAGACTAATTCACATTCTTTTGAATGTGGGCTGAACTCATTTCTAACCAATAGAATATAGCAGAACAGAAAGCACATGACTTCCATTGTACATTGAAGCAATTTGCTGCACAGTGAGAATCATGAACTGCCTCCTCAAAATAGTGTTACAATGTCATTCTTAAATGCTCTCTAATAGAAATCATCACTTGATTGAAAGGACCACATTATACAGTGAGCTCTCCTTTCATTTGGAACAATTTATAAGTGAATGCTCTTGTATAAATTCTTCATTTTTCCTCTTTGTTTCCACAGTTTCATTGTTAAGGTCTTTCTATGCTTGTCTCTAGCCAAGTATGGTGGCATTTTGAGACTATCAGTCATTTTTACACAACCATATATATGCTATATGAAATCAATATGATTTGTTATCCAAGAAAATGAAATTATAGATAGAGTAAATATCTAAAATTTCACATAGATAACTGCAGAATTACCTTTATATGGCAGGCATGCCATAAATATTTATTGATAATTGATGAGTTGAAGCATTTTTTTCACGGTCACTCTTAAGGTAAATGGTGGAGTGAATACTTACACCCAGGGCTTTTGACTCCAACACCTGTTTTCTCTCCTTCTGTCACACTAAAGAACTGAATTATATACTGGAAAAGTTAATTCATTTTATCAATGAATGAATGATTTGCAAACACAGCAGTATTTTCTAGCAAACCATACCATTAAGGCTCCATGTGGAACAAACTGCTCAATTCCAGAAATACAGACCACATAAAAATCACACTTAACCTATAATTAGAAAAAGAAATTTACAACACTGCTGAATAATAGCTTCATTTCCCAAGGTGGTTTCGTTGACTTTATAAGAGCAGTGCTTTTCATTCACTGGCATTATGCTGACACATTATCTCACCTAACAAATGATGGCCACACTGAATATAGAAAGGAAAAAGTGACTTACACAATTTTCTAACAGTTTAAAGGTTATTCCAACTTATTAAATTACTACACCTTGAAATCAATACAATTCCTATATAAAAAATTATCACGTTCAGTAGAAATATTGTGTTTGAGATTATAAATGTATGTACCATAATTTAAACATGTGATCACTTAGAAACATAGAGAATGAGTACAGTGGTATGGGATGATGCATAAAGGAGGTGATAAATCTAAGAGAAATAAGAGAGATCTTGGAAGAAGGAAAACAGAAGAAAGCAGAGAGCAATATCCCATTTAAAAGTCAAGATTAAATTAATTTGGATGGAACAAAAAGGAGCTTTGTGGGATTGCACAGAATATTAAGCATTCTGGGATTATCACAACAGATTAGGTATTTTGCATACTAACAGTCACCTGGATGTCACCTGCTCCAAGAAGGTTATGAAAACAAATCTGGAAGCTAATTAATACCTGAATCTTGAGGTATTAATCTTTGAGAAATTCAAGAATAGAGAATTGAAAGTAAAAATAAGTAGGAGTGGAAAAGAAAAAAAATAGAGTAATCTGTTGATTTTATTTATTTGTTTGTTTTTTTGAAACAGGGTCTTGCTTTGTGATTCAGGATGGCCCTGAGTTCACTGCGTGATCCAGGTGAGGCTGGAACTCACAGCAATCTTCCTGCCTCTTCCTCCCAATTGCTGGGCTTACAAGCATGAGTCACCACACCTGGCACTGTGGTATGTGTTTATGGGGGATTGAATTTGGGACCTGGTGCTTTCCAGGTGGACACCGGAACCATTGACTAAATCTCTGGCCCTGTTGATTACTATTTTAATTAAATTTTGTATCACTAATAAGAATATACATCAATATCATGGAGGAGGAAATCTTGTAAAAATGTGTGTACTACACATCATGAAGTTAGACTATAAAAATTGTAAAAGTACAGCATTTAAGTCTAATCATGGTATTAATATGATGAGAGGAATTTAGAAGACATGTTCAAAGTCTGAAAAGATAATGATTAAGTGTAATGTTTGAATTTCCATTGGATTCTTATTTTTAAATCTCTAAAGTTATACTGTAGGGCCTATGGAGAAATGATATAAACTAGATATCAGATGACTCAGACATGAACAAGAGTTCAGAACATGCTTATTTCACATGTAAAAACTAACTTCCAGAGAGTCACCAAGTGAATTGCCTCAAATTACATTTTTAATTAACCATAGTTTCATGTTTAAATCCATATTTCTTTTCTCTAATATGAAATTGATTTTACTATTAGCAATAGAAGCTGCTTATATAAATTATGCCTATTATACATGAAAATAACAATAAATATCTACGACATAAGGAAGGAAATGGTGACTCTTGGTTATCTTTTACTAACAGAGTCAGTTTACTCATTGGGTATGTGAAAGTTGGCTACTTTTTCTCTTCATGAAAAGCATCTCCTGCCCAGATCTTTTGCACTAATGTATTGATGTATTGCTAATACTAAAGGGACAATTGATCCACCACAGCAGAAACTGCAAAGGTTCCACCTTGTTCTTCTTCATTATAAAATTCTCTGCTGCCTCCCAGAGGAAGTAAAAAAATGTAAGAAAATGCTTGGATGAAAATAAAGATGTACAGTATCACTAAGTTTAAAACTTTTGTGGTTTGGGTGCATGCTTCTTTTTACATATCTCTCTACCACCAACATTCAATCTTTCTTATTACTGAAAAAATGATAATGTGTACATAAATACATGTTCACAGGATGATAGGTCTACTCAACCTAGGGTAGACAAAAAAGCATTCCATAGACAAAAAGTATTCTACAGTTTATAAAGCCTTAACTTTTTTAAATATTCTTTTAAAAACTGAATAGAGCTACAGATATACTTTTTGTTATTCTGAAAGAGAAACAAAGCTTTTGTTCTCAATTTTTTAACAAGAAAATTGTTAGAAGTACATGTACATGATCAATTCTTATTGTAGCTTAAAAGACAGTAATTAACAAAATTCAGTAATATTTCCCAACAAAATAATCTTTTCGGTTGCTTTCGAATAGGTAATTTTTAAAACAAAATTATCTGTAATAAAGTATCCAAACATATTGACTTTAGTTTATACTCTCTGCTAGTTTTAGCCCACATAGTAGATAAATATTAATATTTCTAGAAGTTGATCTGGAGGAAAAAATGAGAAGCATCAAAAGCATAAATTATATCTCAAATTTATATCCAACACCTTCAAGGGTTAGTCATACCGCTGAAAATATTTAAACTTCCTGTTTTTATTTTTGAGAAAACTTTTCTTTGGTCTAACATATCATATTATTACTTTCAGTCTCAGGAATATGATATCTAAATTTGTTCCTAATTGTTCTTAGTGTCATTACTGAACCAAAAATTATTGAACAGCCCTATAGGAATGTTGAGTAATAGAATTAAAATAAAGCAGAATATTTTATTTTGGAGAAAATGTAGATTTAGGTATAAAATTAAAACCTTACTAGAGGTAAATGATTTGTCCCAAACCAACATGAAAAAGAGTAATGTTTTATAATCTGTTGGAAACTAAGGATTTCCCATTAAGCAAAATGTGGCTGAATTCTGAAGTAGAACAATCAAATAAACAAGAAGCCTAATTGATTAGATCCTATTCCACTTTATCATCCCCATATAAAATGTCTTCTCAGATAGCTAGAAGGACATCAAATCTTTGAGGATATGAAGGAAGAACTTCGCCCATCTCTTCACCTTTTCCCCCGGAGGGCGGAGCCTCAAAACAGGACAAGTTCTGTTTAATTCATTTTACTCCGAAAGCCCCATATTCTTACAAACTAGTTCGACAAATTATGGACAGGCAATACATATTAGTTGAACAAAAAAATTAAGGTCATGTTTAAGAAGGTTCTTGAAATACCAAATAAAATAAAATTGTAGAAATATTGAGATGGGAGCTGATGCTAGAGGATCACTGTGAATTCCAGGGTGGCCCAGTACACATAGTGAGATTTTGTCTCAAAAACCCAAAGCAAATAAATAAGTAAGTGAAATATCAAGGATAAAGAAAGAAATTCTATATGCAGAAAACTAAAATACAAAAACAAAAGGGTAATTTTTAAATGTTTCCAAAAATGTAACCTCAGCAGGCAACAGTTCAGTATTGGCTAAATATTGTAAGAGGATAATATAATACATAAACAAGTTTTTAAATGTATAAACAGAAAGATATTTTCATTATATAAAAATCACATATAACATCCTAAAATTATCTTCCAAAATAATTGCTTGAAAGTTTACTCAAGGGCTTTAAGCGAAAATTCAAATTAAGAAATCAAAATAGAGAAAATATTTGAAAAACCTTGTGGTGAGTGTTGAAACAATACAGTACACAGTTTTTGATATAAATGGAGTTGTTAAAATATGAAAATGCACCATTAAAAATCTACAGAAAATAACAGCTTAATGAATATATGTAGATAGAAAACTGTTGTATAAGTGTGATAATATATGAAAGAGATAACAAAGTAAATATAAACTAGAACTTTATACTATCAAGTTTGGGAAGGGAGGTAGCATCACTTTTGTTTTAATTAGTTGATCAAGCAGTCTTCAAGATCTTATGTTCAAGAAGAGGTTACATAGATCCAACAATTTATGTGAAAAGTATTAAGTCATCTTGCAAGAAAAGTATGTGGACCTAAAACATAGTCATCTTAGAAAAGTGAAATCTTCCCCAAAATGTTAGCATCAGTTAGGAGAAATACAATTTTGAGCTTCATCTCTCCCACCAGAGAGCTGTTAATGGTAACAGCCCAAAGGAAGTTAAGAAAAATGACATACAGAATCCTGCATTTTGCCCACCTATTATTGAGCATCTTCTTTATAGTGAATGTTCTTTGGAGTTCAGAGTACAGAAAGGCTTATCTTAAAATTCTTTGTGCTTGTGGCTTCTGTGGAGTATAAATTGGTACATAAAAAGCACACAAAGTTTTTCAAAGAATTTATCAGTTTTGATTGAAAGTAAGACAATGAGAAATGAGAAGAAATAGGCCTTTAGAATACTATTAATTATTCTGACCAGGTACCAGTTGGATTTACTCAGTTAAGGGTGCTGAGCCTTTCTCACGGAAAGGTAGAGTGAAGGACACAGAGTGGGCCATGATCCTAAGGGAAGGGACCAGAGTCATGGAAAATGATTCCTAGCTTAAGTCCTACTGAGTCCTATTTAAGAATGCACAATAAATTTATGGTCCAGTGACAGTCATATGTGTTGTTTTCACACTTTATCTGTAAAGGATTCTCCTATGTTTGTCCCACCATTGTACGTCACCATGGGTGGGACAGAGGAGGAAGAGGAGAGAAATAGTTCTTTGACTTACAGGTCTTCACAGTAGTCAAGGAACCAGATCCTAGGCACCTTGTCTGCACCTGGGCCTCAGTGGATGGTGAGAGCCATTGTTCCTCATGCTGTAATGATGCCAGACTTGTAGGCAAGCTGTGCTAAGGGAAAGAGGAGAGAGTAACTGATGACAGGGGTGTGACGTGAGTGGGGCCAGAGGGTCTCTCATTTAACTTCCCTTTATTAATAAAGATTATTGAAGTTTATTTGTCCTTTGTCACAACTTCTACAGTGTTCACCCCAGAATCAATTGAAACAACTCATATAATAATTTAATTCTTGGGTCCAATCCTCAGTACAAGAAAAAAATAAATGGATGGAGTTTTGACAACAGAGGTATAGACTTTTAGTATTTTCATTTTCTTTAAATAGAACATAATATCATCCATATATTACTTTTCACAGGTACATATTATCTTTTCATTATTACTATGTTCTCATTTTCAAACTATACATTACTATTTTTAAAGGAAAATGTCCTCTCTAAAAAAAGCCCACTTCACACTCTTCCCCCTCATCTTGCTTAGATTGGTGCAAACATTAAAAGTAATTTAGATTTAGAGAAAGCCAAGAGTTGAGGGTTTACAGAGTAAAACATCAAAATATAATTAGAGTTTTCGGAGGCTTGTTCGTTTGTTTTTAAATACAAGAGAAAACATAGCCAGTAGTCTTGAAATATTTTTAGCAGTATTTATTTTGTATAGGACAATGCTTGAACAAGACTGACACTTAAAACATATGAAATGGTTTCCTTCAGTTCAAACCACGCACAACCTTGTGGACATCCATCTCCCCCTGTGTTGATCCTTGAAGTACAATTGCAAGCACTTAGGCACTTGGAGAGTGGAGTACAAAACAAATATTCATGATTTAAACCCCTCAATGACATGTTTCAGAAACAGGTAACTCTTACGAAGTGTTAAAAATCATGACTATGTATAAATATAATTGCTTTGTATTTGTATTTTAATGATAAATGGTTTCACACTCTACTTTGTTTGCATATGCAAGAATCTGGGTAGTTCCTGAATTTTTATGAAGGATTTAATTTTTAAAAGAAAAGGCTTTGACTAGAACTATTCCAAAATAACTCAAAATTTATATAATATTACTTATTTGACACTTCTTTTACTCTGAACTGTACATGACTTTAGACACTAAATTTTCATCTTATGCTTACAAAATTGGAAGTGGTAATATCTTCAACTGGCTTCCTCAACCAAAATAATACTAGTTAAGAAAATACTCAGAGGATGCTGAGGTCCTTGATAAGCTCAGATAAAAGCAGATTTTACTAAATAGAAGAACTGTTTTATTTTTTAAAAAGAAATGCTACATTAGTCCCAGTCCTCTGAGAAAGAGATGTCAAATGAAATTAAATGTGGGAGGATTTTATTAAGGAAATGTTTGTGGAAAAATGAAGAGGAACTCAGAAGGCTGAGGTGATTGTGGGACTGTGATGTGAGACTAACAAGAACAGGAATGGAGGAAAGGGAGCTGGGCAACAACTGTGAGGTTAGAGTGCTGCCAGCCATCTTTCTGTCATCATCCCAAGTGCCTTTTTTAATATAATCACCAAATAAGGAGTTGTGATTCTTTTCAATATTTCACCAAATTTAGATGCTCCAAACCAAACCCTAAATTGTACGCAACACAGACTGAATATAAATTCATCCAGCTAAAAAGTTTCTACAAGTCAAGATTTTGCAACCTGGAGTTAGAGAGTTTAGAAAGAAAATCCACAGAATAACCTATTCTTCAGAGGCTCAAGGAGCTTACAGTTCAGTAGAAAATTTAGACAATTTATAAGACCTCATATATGATACTGCAATAGAAGTAAACATGTGATTCTCGGGGAATAAGTTTAAGATTGTCCAAATCCAAATAAAAAGAGGAGGGTTAGGGTCAAGAAAGGCATTCTGACAAAGAAACTTTGAAAAGAATAAGAGTTATTGGAAGAAGTGGAAGGAAGATTTTCCAGGTAAAGATAGTAGCACTTCACATTACACAGACATAATAGTGCAGCATGGATGGAGTTTACAGAGGTGAAGTACTGAGAGGTGATGACTAGATAAACAATGGATCTTCCTTGGGCTGAAGGCTATGATGAGGCTTAAAACAAATCTCAGTGCCATATCATCATCAGACTGTATTTTCGAAAATCAAACTAAGAATAATAGGAAAATACTTTAGAGCACACAAAATATAATAGTTGAGGAACTGAGGAAAAATAGACTAAATCAATTCAAGTGATGTTGGAGAAAAGGAGGAATTTGGGGAGCATTGTAATAAAAGATAATGTATAAGAAAGCTTAATAAGGCATGAGGAAAGAAGAGAAACTATGAGTGATTACTCTATTTCTCACTTGGGTAGCTGAGGCCAGTAAGATTAAAGTTTAAAAGAGAAATATGGACAGAAATACATATGTGTTGGGAGGTCATAAGAAAGATAAGAAATGAAATTAATCAGGAAAAGTCCACAGAATGAAAACAATGAGATGAATCCTAGAGAGACATCAAAACTTATCGAGTGAACAGTGCAAGAAAAGTATTCTTAGACAACTGTAAATACTACAGTCCTAAGACTGTAAATACTACAGTCATAGGAAATATCTGGAATAAAAATACCATACAAGTCAAAAGAGGAATTGAAGATGATGGAAGTAAGCCAAAATTCTGTCAGTCTTTAAATCATGTAAGAAGTCGGAAATGTCCACTGATTTAATGAGAAAAGTAGCACTATCATTTTAACAAGAGAAGTCTCAGTGATGAGCAGAAAAGCCGGTCAGAGCTGACTGAAGAGGGGACAGTGTAAATATAGAAATAAAACCTCACTTTTGAGTTGCAGAAAAGAGCAAGAGTAAGGGATACAAAGAAATATAGGATTAATGGGTAGAACTGGTTGGTACTTCTCAGGAGGTAACTGGACTGTGTTTACATGCTGAGAAACATCCAGGAGAAAAATTTTGAAGATATAAAGGAAAAATGGTCACTAAGAAGAAAAAAAGAGAACAACTTAAAATGCATATTCTTAGTCAGAAAAAGGGGATAAGATAAAACTACTAAACTTTCTTGGCAAGTTCAGAGTTGGACAAAGCGGGAAACTGATGGCTTGGCTTGTTCACTAAGCTTCCGGTTTCCTTAAGATCAGTTGATGTGAATCTAATAACTCAAGCATGAGCCACAATAAAAAAAAATTTTGAAAGCTGATATCCAGCTCTACTTGATTCCACTGTCAGTGTAGTACATAAGATATTAGCACTAGAGGAGCCTGTATTGATCATTTTCATCTGACATTCTATTTTGTCCATGGTTAGAGGTTAACAGGGTATTCTCTGGATTAGGCCATAGAAAGTTTGGTTTAAAAAGATTTAAATTGCTAGCCCAATAAAAAAATTTTAGTGTTGGATCATAGTAGGATTTTCATTTTCTAACTTCCTTTTCAGCTATTTTTTCCATATTCCACAGGGAGAAAACAATTTCATTTTTTAAATCCTAAACAGAAAAAAAAGTCTTATGTTCTAATATGAACTAGTGCTCTAAGGATTCTTTTGACAAAATACTTTTATTTGGAATAAATTAATTAGAAAATGTTTGTATTTGGTTGAGGGAAGATAGTATTTAGTGTCTGGCTTAAGCCTGTGTGTGATGCTGAAAACACAACCATGCCCAAGACCAAGACTTGCAGCCTCATTTCTCTATGTGTAGCCCAGAAAACAGGAAGAAGTTGTCATTTATGATGTGATTTGTTCACAAAGTAACTGATTCTCTCAGGTACCAGTTAGTGATCAAAAAGGTTGTTCAAGTGAATAGCTTAATCCCCATCATTCATTCTTACAGATCTCCATTGTAAGTTATTTTGTCCAATGACAGTAGTTCCCTCAGCCTGGATGATTAGATATTCAAAAAAGTTTGAATCATTTATACTTAAATGGACATACCTTGAGGATATCCTCATAAGTGAAATAAATAGGGCACAGATAGGTACATATCACATCGTTTCTCTGGTATGAGAAAATAAAGATGTAAATGAGTCCTAGCATTGTATGTTATATATTGTGAAATAGAAAATGCTCAGTGTAAAATAAGGTGAAAAGGACAATGTTGAGATTGTAACAAAAAAGTAAGGAAACAAACTTTATGTATATGGGGGGGTGGTAGGGTGGGTAGGGCTATGGGAAAAAATGAGAATTAAGTTGTATCTTATACTGGTACAAATCCCCATTATGGAGTGCAATCATGATGCATATATGTAATGTACCAATAAATATTTTAAAAAATAAGAGAGTTAAAATTAATAATGTTTTATGCTACACTTTCTTCAATATCTTTTCTAGTCAGTTGCTCATTTTTCTCCTCAAGTGATTTGTAATGCAAATGAAAAAACCTGAGAAGTCACAAGTTAGATTTTGACCTCTTACATTCACTTCATTTAAACAGCTTTAACTATAGGAAAGTGCAGACTTTCTTGCTTTGGGGGTGAAAATAATCCCAATTGGAAATGTCAGTAGCCTTAGGCATGTATGTCACACTGAGTTGTATTTAAAGACAGTTCAAAGCTGGCTTCACATAGAATTGTAATGGAAAAGGCCTTGCAGTCATCTCTTCTCATCTATAGTAGGAAAGTTAATATTACCTAACATTGGAAACAATGATCCATGAACATGTAACAGTCCACAAATCTTATACCCCAAAACAACAATTTTTCTCTGTCCAAAAATCTATAACTGATTCAATTACTGACATAAATTGGCACGACATCAGTATAAATCTAAATGAATGTGATGAAAATGGAGAAAAAATTAATTTAGTATTTATTTTTGTTGACAATGACTAACATTTGTAGTTAATTATTTAAGGTTGGGGTAAAGCCAAAGCCTTTTGAAATCTAAGATTATAAATTGTAAAAATAAGTAAAGAAACCTCAGAAAAAATACATAGTTTTGAAGAGAGATCTCTTTTTACAACTATTTTAGGTGGACTGATTATCTTTCCCCAGGTTAGGCAAATAACAACTTCTAATAGTAAGTTCTTTAAAAATAACATTGATGGGGTTTGGGACACGCTACTATAAAATATAGCTCAAAAGGATGGGTGAAGGGAGGCAAGAAGCCCACTGACCTTCTCTTCAGCCATACTTTCTAAAGCATGCCATAAGGTCCAGGAAGGACACTGACTCTTCTCATCTTCTGTGTACATAGCAAGGTGAATACTACACAGGGAGCCCAAGAAGAATCTGAACACAGACATTGTCAAGTTGCTTTTTAACTTATCAGCACCAGAGCATACTGCTCTGTCCTCCAATCACACTTCTTTCTGTGAAATTGTTCATAAAAATAAAACAGATCTCCCTGATTCTTTGAATCTTTATTCCTGAAGACTCTCTAGTTACATAACATTTATATTAAATAAATTTGTATCATTTTCTCTTCTTATTTTTTTTTGTAGGGTTCTCAGCCATGAATTGTGAAATGGGTGAGGAAAGATACTACTTTTCTCTTACAACACATGTGTTGACTTAAATTATTCACTAAATGTTTCTTATTCTTAGAAGGAAACCTAGATTAGAGACAATTTAGAAAAGAACAAGAATATGTCAAACTACAAATTATAATTATAGAGCAGATGACACCCAGATGAAAAAGTATAATCCCACATAGTTTTATTAAACAGAGCTATAAAGATAATAAATAAAGGAAAGATTAGTAGTCAGAACAGTTAAAAATTAAGGCAAAAAAGAAAAAGAAAACGATGTTAGTGATATCAGAAATCAAACTATGAGTGAAATAAAAGAGTAGTATTTTTATGCTCCAGATTTCTTTTGATTTTCAGAAATTTCTGCCTAAAGGTATTTTTTTTACACTATTGCTCAAAGTGGAAAAATATTCCTCTCTTGTTTCATCTAAACAATATTTCCTCACTCTTTAGAAGTCTAGTTTTAAACAATGTTTTTTAGAGAGGTTCTTTGATATTAATTTGAGCTAATTCTTTCTGGTGTACTTTTTCCTAATACCTTGCACTCACAGTGCTTTAACCTTTTCACAGCCCAAGAGTAAGCTCCACTGGGAAGGGACTACATCTGAGCAGTTCACTACTGTATCTCTCATGCCCACAGGAGGGCTCTGCAAATAATGAGGCCTTGGATTTCTGCTGAACGGACAGAGTGAACAATTTAATGGATGAAGTAGTTTTAGGAGCAAGTATAATCAAATAAATACATTTGAATCCACAAATAAAAAAGAACTTTGCAAAATATGCATAGAATGGAGAAAAGGAAATACCAGATGTTAAGTAGATTTTCTATATTGTCAGAAAAATATTTTTCATATTTGTCTGAGTATCCCAATGTAATCATTTAAAAAATCTCACTAAACTCAGTAATTTCCTGGAAGTATGTAATAGAAGTAATACTAAAATAATCCAACAACTACAGACTAAGATTTTTCAAATATAATATTTATAAACTTCCTTAAACTTTCAAAGATACATATAATTTTGTAAAGTAAATAATCTAGCTTTGTAAACTAAATATGGCGCATACGATACAAAAAATCTTAAGCTCACTTATCAGTATAACAAGGTTATACTTATTAACTTTCCTACTATAGATGAGAAGAGATGACTTCAAGGCCTTTTCCATTATAATTCTATGTGAAGCCAGCTTTGAACTCAGGAACTTAAGAAGGTGAGAGATTTAAGAAGGCTAGTGCTATACTGTTGAGCAAGTCAAAGGAAAAAAAAATCATGTGGTGAAAATGATAGATGTCAACACATGATGTTAGGCCCAAGGATTTAGTTCAGTGGTTCCGGTGCCTGCCTTGCAAGTACAAAGTCCTTTGTTCAATCCTGGTAACCACATACATATGCACCAGCGATCAGAACCACATATCACAGTGCCAGGTGGGGTGGCTCACACCTGTAATTCCAGTACTTGGGAGACAGAGGCAGGAGAATTGCTGTGAGTTCAAGGCTGAGCTCAGGGCTAGCCTGAACTGCAGAGGTGAGACTCTGTCTGGAAAAAAAAAGCAAACAAACAAAAGAAAAAACATGACTTTAGATCAAGTTTAACACACTAAGTTAAAATATTTGATTAATTCAAGTAAGTAAGTTCACATTTCATAGTAAAAGGAAAAGAAAGTATCACACAGGGTCTTTTCATTGCCATTATCAATTCTGACCGTAGCTACCTAAAGAACTAAATGCAGAATAATTCTTAAATTTCTTCATGGTTCCACAAAATATAATGCCAAGGTCAAATTGTGCCTTGAATTCTGCAAGAGGAAAATCTTCCTGTAATGTAGACATTTCCTTCGGGGCAGGAAGAAAGCAAGAAATGTACTAACAGGAATTATTTAACACTGACTTGAACTTTGTAGAAGGTATAATAAACAAGGCAGGAAACAAAAATGTGATCTGTAACTATTGTATACAAAGAACTAACACTATTTCTATTCTCAGATGACATTATTTCAAGCTAAACATGAAAGAAAAATTGAAAAATAAAAGACTATTAACAAAGCAGTAAGACTTCTGATATTCAAACACATATGGAAGATACAAGAGTTTTCCTATGTTCTTATAGTAAATAATAAGTTAAAAATATGGCAAAACCCTTTTCTGAAAAAAACCCCTCAGAAATATGAAATTCCTAGGAATAGACATGCTATTAAATGTATTAATGTTCTTAATGATTAAAACACAAACTTTATTGACTAGCTTTAAAAGGACACAACTAAGAAGGCCTTAACTCAGGCCATTCTTCTTAAGAATGTTCTTCTTTAGTTACATGAAATATCCTGTTGGAATTTCAATTGGGATTGTATTAAATCTATGTAGCAGTTTTGGAAGTATGGCCATTCTCATTGTTTTGGTCTTTCCTACCCAGGCCTTTCTATTTTCTGATATCCTCTCCAATCTCTCTCTTTTTTTTAGAGTGGTATAAGTTTTCAGAGTAGAGGTCTTTCACTTCCATTAGATCAATTCCTAGGTATTTCTTTCTTTCTTTCTTTCTTTCTTTCTTTCTTTCTTTCTTTCTTTCTTTCTTTCTTTTTTTTTTTTTGTGGATGCTATTGTGAGTTTCTCCAATTTCTTTCTCAGTGAAGCTTATTGAATTTTGGATGTTGACCTTGTATCCAGTTACTCTATAGAATCTGGTTATTAAGTTTAGAAGTCTTCTCTTGGAGGTTGTAGGTCCTTTTATAGAGAGTATCATGTCACCTGAAAATAATGAATGTTTAACTTCTTCTTTTCCTATCTGCATTTATTTTATTTCTTTCTCCTGTCTGATTGCTGTTACTGTTTTCAGAACTAGGGCTGAGTATTTAGCTCAGTGGTACTGCACCTACTTTACAAGCACAAGGGCTCAGGTTTGTTCCTCAGTAATGCCAAAAGGAAAAAAAAAAATCTTTCCAGAACTATACTGAATAAGAGTGGAGATAGTAGACATACTTGTCTTGCTCCTGATTTTAGTATGAAAGATTTCAGTTTTTGACCAATCAGTATGATGCTGGCTGTTGGTTTTGCATAGATGGTTTTTATCGGGTTGAGATAGAGACTATCCCAATTTTCTGTACCGTTTTTATTATGAATGGGTGGATATTGGATCCTGTTGAATGTTTTTCGGTATCTATTAAAATGATCACATGGTTTTTGTCCTTGACTATGTTAATATACTATACTACATTTATTGATTTATGTGTGCTGAAACAATCTTGCATCCGTTGGATGAATCCCATTTGGTCAGGGTGTATGATCTTCATGATGATCCTCTATATTCTGTTTGTGAGACCTGTATTGAAGATTTTCATATCTATGTTTGTTAGGGAGATTGGCCTATAGTTCTCTTTCCCGGTTGGTTCTTTTTCAGAATCAAGGTAATACTTGCTTCCCTAAATGAATTTGGGGCTTTTTAAATGAATTTATTGTTTACCTTTCAATTATTAAAGAGTTTGAGAGGTTGTGGGATTAGCTCTCCCTTAAATTTCTTATAGAATTAAGCCATGAACACTTCAGGACCCAGACTTTTCATTGTGGGTTAAGTTTGAAACTGTGTTTTCAATTCATTGGCTGACATTGGGTTGTTTAGAATTTTTATGTCTTTTTGGTTCAACTTTAGTAATTCATATGTGCCTGGGAATCTGTTCATTTCTTCTATATTTTCCATCTTAATAAAAAAGTAGATGATTCTCTGAATTTCTCCTGGATCTGTTGTAATTTCATCCTTTTCACGTATAATTGCATGGATTTAAGTCGATTCTTTTCTACTTTTGATAAAGTTAGTAAGGGTTTGTCAATTTTATTTATGCTTTCAAAGACCAAGATCTTTGATTCACTGGGATTTTTTTGTATTGTTCTCTTGGTCTCCTTTACATTGATTTTTGCTCTGATCCTTATAATTTATTATCTTGTATAAACTTTGGGTTTGTCTTGCTTTTCTTTTTCTAGTAGGTTTAAGTACAGAATTAGGGTTACTTAGTTGAGTTTGTTCTATTCTCATAATATGGGAATTCACTACTATGAATTTCCTGCATAGGATTGCTTTCACTGTGTCCCATAAACTCTGGTATGTTGTACTGACATTATTGTTTAGCTGCAGAAACTGTCACAAATGCCTGCAGGGCTGCAAGGAAAAAGGAACACTTCTCCACCATTGGTGGGAATGTAGACAGGTGCAACCACTGTAGAGATCAGTGTGGAAATTCCTCAGAAAACTAGGGCTGAGGTCCCATTTGACCCTGCTATTCCCCTGCTAGGGGATATACATGAAAGAATTAAAAGAATTGTACCACAGCGACACATATGCACCCATGTTTATACCAGCCCTGTTTATAATAGCTAAACCATGGAAACAACCCAAATTCCCATTAAGAGGTGACTCAGTAAAGATGTAGCTTTTTTAAATAAAAGAGTGCTACTCAGCCATAAAGAATGAGAAATATTTATAGCTAAATGGATGCAGACTGAGGACATAATCATAAATAAAATAAATGGGACGTAGATGTGTAAACACTAAATAATTTCTCTGGTGTGAGAAAATGAAGAACTATAATATATAATAAACATTGTGAAATAGAAGAAAAATTTTCAAAGGAGAAGAGGAAATAGAGTTGGGAGACAGAGGAAATGAAAGAAAGAAAATTAAAAATACATGAGAGAAGAAGGAAAAGTGGAAACAAAGTCTTTGTAAATGGGGAAGGGTGGAGAATTGAAAAAGGCCAGGGGAATGGAGAAAAAATAAGAAGCAAGATATCTCATGTACAGGTGCAAGAACCCAGTGATGAATGCTATCATATTGTACACCTAAATGTACCAATACCATTTTTAAAAAATTTAAAATGGTCTCCTCAAGATCACAGATGGAAAGATACAATTTCTAAACATCTTTTAAAACATTTCTCCTCTGCATATTAATTCATAGTTCAAGCATTTCTATCAAATATGGGAGAATTTGACCACATCATAAAAACGATATTTAAAAATTAATCATAGGAAGTACACATTTGAGTTGCCAATTAATAGGAAATATGATATTAAAAAACTTGTTAATGGTACCAGTGATTGAGCCCAAGATCTTGTGGATGCTAAATAAGCACTCTACTATCAAGCTACACTCCATTCCTTTTAAATTTTTATTT
This sequence comes from Petromus typicus, assembly GCA_004026965.1. Taxonomy (NCBI): domain Eukaryota; kingdom Metazoa; phylum Chordata; class Mammalia; order Rodentia; family Petromuridae; genus Petromus; species Petromus typicus. The sequence goes on from PVIR01010199.1 coordinate 47,346, forward strand.
TGAGACAATGTGTTCCTCAGTACCCCAGGCTGGCTTTGAACTTGCATTCTTTCTGCTTCAACCTTGCTACTATCTGGGGTTATAGGCACATACCCCTATGGGCAGTTAGAAAACTATTTTGAAGTACTGACCTTCTAAAATACAAATACGATGATCTAATGAGTAGAAATTCCAGAACTGTTTACTCAAAATATTCACATATATGACATTTACTGAAGGGAGTGTTGTAGTAATAGGATAACAAAAAGTAACATTTTGAAAATAAAATCATATTTCTACTTCATGTAAAACCAAAACTTAATTCCAAAAGTTTTGAAAAGAACTAAATATTTAAATTAAAAGCATATTAAATATAAGCAGTTAATATTCATATAATCTTGAGAGATGTTGAGAATGGACTTCCTAAGCACATAATGATAAAGAGCAATGCTGATAGGATAAACTTCAAAAAATTTATATATATGGGTCTTTAAAAATTTAAAAATAGGGCCGGGGAGTTAGCTCAGTGGTTCTGGCGCCTGTCTCGCAAACGCAAGGACCCGGGTTCGATTCTCTGGTAACCACATAACAATACTGGGTGTGGAGACCCACACCCAGCAGCAACCAGTACCACATACCACAGTGCCGGGCGTGGTGGCTCACGCCTGTAATCCCAGCACTCCGGAGGCAGAGGCAGGAGGATTGTGATGTGAGTTGGAGGCTGAGCTGAGGGCCAGCCTGAACCACAAAGCGAGACCCTGTCTCAAAAAAAAAAAAAAAAATTAAAAATAAGTAAATTTCATACTATTTATGAAATTTCATACCGTTAACAGATGACATATAATGGCCCATTTTTTAGCCTAATAAAAGAGGAAATACTGCTTTCTTTTCTGTACTGATAAATCTAGAAGACATTTTGCTAAGTGATATGAACCAGTAAGAAAAGAAGAAATAGGCATACTCCTTTTAAAGAGAATAGATTTTAGACTCTGGTTTTTAAATAACTAATATTTTCATACATGTGTTTATACTCTATGAGTAATCATTAGTATTTCTAGTATTCTTCATGTCAACAATGTGTGCATTTGTTCAAAAAATGTAGCTGTGATATTAGTTATTTGTGTTCCCTGCCATCCCTAGCCATGCCTGACTAATCTCAGAAGTAGAGAAACTCACACCTGAAAAGAAACTCATGGAAATTGGCCAGGGATCTAGGAATTAAAGGAGCAGGCAGGGTTTCAAATTTTCCTACAGGTGCAGTGGCATAATCCTATAATCCCAGCACTCTGGGCTGCTCAAGCAGGAGGATCACAAATTCAGGCCCAAGCTGGGAACTGAGTGAATTAGGGATACTTTATCTCAAAATAAAATATTTTTAAAGGCTAGAGATATAGCTCTGTACGATGGCCCTAAATTTTATCACCAATACTGAAAAAAAAAAGTTTGAGAAAATTAAAATTGAGTTTAATAATTAAATTACAAGGTCAAAGATTTAGCTCAAGTGATATTGCACCTACCCTGTAAGCACAGGACCTGAGTTCAATCTCTAGTACTGCAAAAAAAAATTTAAAAATAAATAAATGAATACAAACTAGATTACAAATTGGAGTACATGTCTGAGGTGCAGACAAGTTTGAGCAACATTTCTTTGGCTCTGTGCAAGCCAAAGTTCTCAGGGACCCAAAATTCTGACTCTGTTTCCTGAATGGTGTCTCAGTTCATGATGAGAACAGTAAAAATTCAGTTTGGACAGATTCAGTTTGCTACATATCTTCAGATATTCTTTAATACTGACATAGAATTACTAACATACAATGGAGGCATTATATAATATACATATTCTCTCTCTCATTTGTTTTTGGAAATATGTATTTAAAAGTCAGGAAGTCCTTTTTTCTCTCAATTATGCTTTAAATTTTTATCCTCTTTTAAATATGCATATCAGTGGGATAGAGATGCATAATACTGAGGATGCCAAAGCCCAGGAAAAGGGCTGATACAAACTAAAGTCAAGCAGCATTCCTGCAAACTTTATAGTTTCACATAATTATGTAAAAACTGCATTTATGAACCTATGAGAAGGATATTCTTATGTGTTGACATTTGTTCTGTAGTTTGTTGAGCAATCCTGTCACTCACCTCTGGTTTACCTATAGAGTTCCTCTCTGGCAAAGTGCTTAGCTATCCCTCTGTCCCTGACACTGCTCAGCACATGGCCGACTCTTGGTTATGTGATGCTGTATGTCAGAACTTTTATGTTTTCTCAGTTCTTAAGCTATTGCTCTGAGACTTTCCTGATATGATTTCTTGCTAACAAATGGAGCTGTGCTGAGTCAGCTATGTTACAGATTTAGGCAGCTAATAAAAATGAATTATCTCAAGAATTAGTGAGTGACAGTGGTTTCAAGTATGACTTATCCAGATAACAGCTAGGCATCAAAGGCCAACACAAAACCTATGTGTAAGATATTTAATCTTAACTACTGAAAAAAGGAAGACATTTAGCTAAAACTTACTATTTTTCAATCATTAGTATAAAATACTTGAAACACATATAACATTTTTCAGAAAGGGTATTTATTAAAGCTGATAAACTATTGACAGTGTCATTCTAAGGATTTTGCCAGAGCCTTTCCTCAACATTCAGATGTATAAGCTGTGCTTTGCACAAATGTCATGGTATAATATAGCATGGAGGCCGCTGAGCACAGAGGCCAAGAAAACAAATGCTTCAAATCCTTGCTACTCACTAGCTGTAGGACCTCTGATTAGTGGTTTAACCTATGCAAAACCCAGGTTCCCAGCTCATAAAATAGGGATCATAGCACAGAATTATGAGAAGCTCAATGAAGAGAGTCAAATAAGGAACTTGCCTAGTAAGTACATAACTCAATACATTTTAACTAGTATTAGTAACCAGTAAATTTGTCTATTACCTATATTTTTAGCTTCATCATCAGTAATAATGTAATTATTTTTTAAATTAAAAAGCCATTGCAGCACCAATTTTGACATATATTTTAGTTATTATATTCAAAGTGAACATTTTTCCTTCTGATTACAGAAAATATGAACTCATTGACATTTAAATTATAAAGGAAAAAAGGGGGAAATACTCCTTTCAATACCCAGAGAATACTATTAGTATTACTTTAATGTGTATTCTGAAACACTCTTATTTGATAACAGATTATTCCATCAAATGTTATCTTCTGTTAGGTTGATATATCATTGTTGAGCTCTTGTTCATAAGCTAGCCATAAAAATGAAAATATAACTTTCTTTTTTTTTTTTCTCTCT